>JAAOOA010001807.1:55000-90253 GCA_012861695.1 Trematomus loennbergii | reverse complement strand
GGTCCTAACTGGTCTGAATGTGAGATGTGGAGAGGGTCCTAACTGGTCTGAATGATGGGATGTGGAGAGGGTCCTAACTGGTCTGAATGTGGGATGTGGAGAGGGTCCTAACTGGTCTGAATGTGGAGATGTGGAGAGGGTCCTAACTGGTCTGAATGTTGGGATGTGGAGAGGGTCCTAACTGGTCTGAATGTTGAGATGTGGAGAGGGTCCTAAACTGGTCTGAATGATGGGATGTGGAGAGGGTCCTAACTGGTCTGAATGATGGATGTGGAGAGGTCCTAACTGGTCTGATGTTGGGATGTGGAGAGGGTCCTAACTGGTCTGAATGTGGATGTGGAGAGGGTCCTAACTGGTCTGAATGATGGATGTGGAGAGGGTCCTAACTGGTCTGAATGATGGGATGTGGAGAGGGTCCCTACTGGTCTGAATGTTGGGATGTGAGAGGGTCCTAACTGGCTGAATGATGGGATGTGGAGAGGTCCTAACTGGTCTGAATGATGAGATGTGGAGAGGGTCCTAACTGGTCTGAATGTTGGGATGTGAGAGGTCCTAACTGGTCTGAATGATGGGATGTGGAGAGGGTCCTAACTGGTCTGAATGATGGGATGTGGAGAGGGTCCTAACTGGTCTGAATGATGGGATGTGGAGAGGGTCCTAACTGGTCTGAATGTTGAGATGTGGAGAGGGTCCAACTGGTCTGAATGATGGGATGTGGAGAGGGTCCTAACTGGTCTGAATGATGAGATGTGGAGAGGGTCCTAACTGGTCTGAATGATGGGATGTGGAGAGGGTCCTAACTGGTCTGAATGTTGAGATGTGGAGAGGGTCCTAACTGGTCTGAATGATGGGATGTGGAGAGGGTCCTAACTGGTCTGAATGATGGGATGTGGAGAGGGTCCTAACTGGTCTGAAGTTGAGATGTGGAGAGGGTCCTAACTGGTCTGAATGAGGATGTGGAGAGGGTCCTAACTGGTCTGAATGATGGGATGTGGAGAGGGTCCTAACTGGTCTGAATGATGGGATGTGGAGAGGGTCCTAACTGGTCTGAATGATGGATGTGGAGAGGGTCCTAACTGGTCTGAATGATGGGATGTGGAGAGGGTCCTAACTGGTCTGAATGATGGGATGTGGAGAGGGTCCTAACTGGTCTGAATGATGGGATGTGGAGAGGGTCCTAACTGGTCTGAATGATGGATGTGGAGAGGGTCCTAACTGGTCTGAATGATGGGATGTGGAGAGGGTCCTAACTGGTCTGAATGATGGGATGTGGAGAGGGTCCTAACTGCAGCTACCTGTCTGCCGGCAGATGGACGAAGTCTCGAACACACAGCAGAGCTGCGTCTCTGCACATCTCTCTGAGGTCACTTCCTGAGAAACCCTCCGTCTCCTTGGCGACGCCACAGAGGTCCACAGACAGGTCCACCTGCAGAGACACACAGCTTTTCAAAATAAAACTCTTTACAGGTCCACCTGCAGACACACAGCTTTTCAAATAAAACTCTTTACAGGTCCACCTGCAGAGAGACACACAGCTTTTCAAAATAAAACTCTTTAATGCATTAACACAATAAAACATGTATTTACTTTTAAACCCATGAGGACAAACTGACTCTTCCTGTTGCTCCTTCAAAGTAAAAGCATTATTATATGGAAGGCTATTATGTGAAAATCCTAAAATAATTGTAATCTCATGCGTTTGTTTTTATTGACTTATAAAAGCACTATATAAATTAAATGAGTTGTATTAATCTGTGAGTTATCAACCACAGAGAGGTGTGTGTCTCCAGAGTGTCAGTGAACTCATCGTGGTGCGTTTGAGGAACTCACGCTCTCGTCCTCCAGGATGAGTTGAGGATCTGCTCTCTCTGCTGGTTGCTCTGAAACAACAAGAGATTCATATTAGAGAGAGTGTGTGTGTGTGGTGTGTGTGTGTGTGTGTGTGTGTGTGTGTGTGTGTGTGTGTGTGTGTGTGTGTGTGTGTGAACCTACAGGCTGGTTGATGTGGAACCTGGTGGGCATCCTCCTCAGAATCGCTGAGTCCAGATCCTGAGGACGGTTAGTGGCCCATGATGATCACCTGAAGCACACACAGGACCAGATGACAGCAGTTTATTTATACAATTTATATATAAAGTGTGTGTGTGTGTGTGTGTCTGTGTGTGTGTGTGTGTGTGTACCTGGCAGGTGTGTCTGTGTCCAGTCCGTCCCACAGACTCATGAACTGAGCTTTCATCATGGCCGTCGCTTCATGATCTGAGCTGGAGCGACTCCTCAGGAACGAGTCTACACACACACACACACACACACACACACACACACACACACACACACACACACACACACAAACACACACACACACACACACACACACACACAACACACACACCACACACCACCACACACACACACACACACACACACACACCACACACACACACACACACAACACACACACACACACAAACACACACACACACACACACACACACACACACACACACACACACACACACACTATTTAAATAATCACAAATCAACTTCATAATTATGCATTATAGAAATATTGTGTGTGTGTGTGTGTGTGGTGTGTGTGTGTGTGTGTGTGTGTGTGTGTGTGTGTGTGTGTGTGTGTGTCTCACCGATCTCGTCCACGAAGATGATGGAGGGCTGCAGTTTGATGGCCAGAGAAGACGGCGGCGGCCAGGCTTCTGAGACTCTCCGTACCACTTGTCTGTCAGGGTGCTGGGCTGCAGGTTGATGAACCGAAACCCCGCTCCTTTGCCGTCGCCTTGGCGATCAGCGTCTTCCGCAGCCGGGGGGCCCGTACAGCAACACGCCTGTTACCATGACGACAAGCATGTTCAGAGCATGATCCCTTACCTCCAAGCACACTTGTTCCCTGACTGCTTCTTTGTACACTGCTGCAGCACCTCTGTTCACCCTCTGCTCTGTTGTGATTGGTCAACAGCTTACAGATGTCCCGCCCCTTATCCTATCACATACAATGTGTTGGAGCTCTAGCCAATAGGAGCGAGTGTTTACCTTTAGGGGGCTGCAGCAGTCTGGAGCCCAGGAACAGGTGTCTCTTCTGGACCGGAAGGATCACCGTCTCCTTCAACTCAGTGATCACCTCGTCCAGACCAGCTTGTCCCTCCAGGTGATCTACACACACACACACACACACACAAACACACACACACACACAACACACACACACACACACAACACACACACACACAACACACACACACACACAACACACACAAGTCACACAAACACACACACACACACACACACACACACACACACACACACACACACACCACACCCCACACCCACACACCCACACACCACAGTCTGTGTCTCTGTTCCCTCTGAAGCCGAGCTGACCTAATGAAGGTGCAGAAGGTTACCTGCATGCTGAGCGGGTCGACCAGGTGAGCTGCGATGCTCATCTCGTACTCTGACAGCTTCACGTCTTCACTCCGATCTGACGCATTATTAACTTCTCGCCTGGAAACAACAACAATAAACAAAAAACAACAACAAAACAACAACACAGAGTCAGTGGAGACTCTTTACTTTACTCCACTACTTATTTTTCTGATGACTTTTTATTCTTACATTTTCACATTTTTACCTGCTCACCTGTCCCTAAGCCCCGCCCCCTGTCCCTAAGCCCCGCCCCCTGCCCCCTGTCCCTAAGCCCGCCCCCTGCACCCTGTCCCTAAGCCCCGCCCCATGTCCCTAAGCCCGCCCCTTGTCCCTAAGCCCCGCCCCCCCTGTCCCTAAGCCCGCCCCCTGCACCCTGTCCCTAAGCCCAGCCCCCTGCTCCCCTGTCCCTTAGCCCCACCCCCTGTCCCTAAGCCCCACCCCTGTCCCTTAGCCCCACCCCCTGTCCCTATGCCCCGCCCCCTGCTCCCCTGTCCCTAAGCCCTGCTCCTAAGCCCCACCCCCTGCTCCCCTGTCCCTAAGCCCGCCCCCCTGTCCCTAAGCCCCGCCCCCTGCTCACCTGCTTCTGCGCCTCCAGCTTCTTCCTGGTGGGGTCGATGGCGTCCACCATCCACTTGATGGTGAAGTAGGTGACGGCTCCGAAGATGGTGAGGCGAAAGATGAGGCCCATCACCTCGTTCCTGCCCAGAGGACGGGCGATGTTCTCCACCGGGACCTCCCCCAGGACCATGGTGGGGACACTGGGAGGACTTGGGAGGACTTGGGAGTACTTGGGAGGACTAGGAGTAACACACCTACAGAAAAACAACAACAAGGTCTCATGAAGTCACACAAAGATTTACAACCACTGTTTGTATTCAACTGGGAGTACAGGAGGTACACTGGGAGTACAGGAGGTACACTGGGAGTACTGGAGGTACACTGGGAGTACAGGAGGTACACAGGGAGTACTAAGGAGTAACACACCTTATATCACCATATATTCTAATCATGTTTGATCAGCTTTTTAATGACAGCCAGGAAAGGAACATTGATTAGAGCAGAAGAGTTGGACAGAAGCTAGCTTCAGATCTCTAGCTACAGTTAGTTACATGTCACATTGAGTCCGTTTGAAGGCGTTAAGAACAAGAGGAGAACCGGAGAGGAGAACCGGAGAGGAGGACCGGAGAGGAGGACCGGAGAGGAGAACGGAGAGGAGAGCTGGAGAGGAGTGCTTTGAAACAGACTCAGGGCAACAGAGCAGGAAGTTCTTCATTACTTTCGATTAAAAACCTGTCAGTTAGCTGTTAGCATTAGCATTAGCTTGACCTTCTGTGTACCTCCTCTCTCTCTCTCTCTCTCCGGTGAACGGACAGATGTTCCGGTAACTCACCGTGAGAGCACCGTGAGCCCGGTTAACCGACGGGAGGAACACCGACAGACTGTCCGTTAATCCGGAGAGAAGAGACGGAAAGATTCACCTTCCTCCGTGGGTTCTTCTTCTTCTTCGGTGGTGCAGGCTGCGTGCTGTTCTTCTTCTTCTGCTGCTCCACTGGGGACTGCTGCACCGTGGAGGTGTGGTGAGGAGAGGCGCCACCTGCTGGAGGGAGGGAGCAACGACACTCATATAAACACTGAAGTCTCTTCTTCATCCAGAGGGTCTTAAACACTCGGTTCCCCTCCAATAGATAAAGGCTGGGTTAATGAACTAACTGGTTATAAATACTGATATTTACTGCATCCTGTATTGGTGTCTGTATCTCCTCTCACCGCTAGGTGGCGCTGTAACACAACTCTTCATTTAAAATCAGGACTGACTCCATCAAAGTTTTCTGTGGTTATAATAATACCATTACATAAAATAACATGATTTACAAAAAACCCATAACGCTGAATATTTGTATTTTATTTATTTGAATGAAAAGTGAAATAAATCTGAAATAAACTCTCAGCAGACTGCAGCATGTTATAAACATCCTCCATAAATATACATGTATATAATAATATAAAGTGTGTAACGTTAGGGATGCAGGGGTTATTGTGTGACGTCACTCTGCTGGTTATCAGGTGGTGAATGAATCCTCTGTTCTGATTGGAGGGTTGAGTGAAGGAGGTTTTGAATGGGAGGATAAACTCAATGAGACCTGGCAACCCATCAATGCTAACAGTTAGCATCAGTGTCGCAACAGCAGGAAACCAGGGGTTTTTCAAAATAAAAGCACGGTAAATCATCGACAGTGAAAGATATAACTTATATTTATATTTGAGTGTGTTATTCTTAATATCTGAAGTAGACCCTTGGGCGGTAGGCTTTATTTTACCCTTTACGTAACGATTGTAATTTGAATATTTCTCTATATTTTAATGTTATAATCGTTTCTTTTGGTTCTTTTGTTACACTTTACCGTCTCTAACTGTGTTTATGTATGCACAGATACCCCATGTCTCTTCTGTGTAACCCCACAATAACCCCGACTCTGAATATAAAAGTATTTTTCTCATATTACTCTGAAGGTGTAAACCAGAGCTTTATTCTGAAGGCGTAAACACAGACTCTTATTTTGAAGGCGCTGAGCGGATGTTTCCTCTCCGGTTCTCTCCCCTCTCTCTCTGGTTTTTCTCCCCGCAGTTCAGCCTCTGATCCCGGGCAGATCTCCCGCCGCACCCCGGAGCCTCCGCCGGAGAACCGTGCGATCCGTCCGCCGCCCAGCAGCTTCTGGAGCTCTCCCCCCGGAAAGTAGTCCCTCGGATGAGTGATCTGAGGCCCGCAGGAGGAGGCCCCGACGCCCCCTGGTTCTGACCCAGAAAACAGCCTCTCCTCCGGCTGCCTGCAGGCTGAAGGCCGGGCCGAGGCTCCGGAGCTCCGATGATGGCCTCGCTGATCAAGGAGATCGTGAGCCGGAACAAAAGGAGGTACCAGGAGGACGGCTTCGACCTGGACCTCACCTGTATCCTCTCACCTGGGCTCTGTAACATGGAGGGGTATTACAGGGGGTATTAGGGGCTGCAGGAGACACGGTGTTATTAGGGTTAGGGTACAACTATAGCGACAAACACTACATATATATAGATGTATACATCTGTGCACTGTGCACAGCTGCATGAACACAGTGATTTAATGTAGAGGGTGTTAGGGGCTGCAGGAGACACGGTGTTATCAGAGTGCAGGTACACATATATATATATATACACAACTATATAACTATTTATATATATATAGTGTGTGTAGCTGCATTCACATATAGAGGGTTAACAGGGAGGTTATTATGGGCTGCAGGAGACACGGTATTATCAGTACAGGTACAGCTACAGCTATAAACACTATATATATATATGTATATTTGTACACTGTGCACAGCTGCATTAACACACAGTGGTTTAATGCAGATGTTATTATGGGCTGCAGGAGACACGGTATTATCAGAGTACAAGTATACAGATACAGCTATAAACACTATATATATATGTATATTTATATATCTATACACTGCACATCTGCATTAACACACAGTGGTTTAATGCAGATGTTATTATGGGATGGCAGGGTGCCTCACTGTGATGGACAGGTAGGACAGCAGAGCATCTAAACATCAACAACAGCAACACACTCACCTGAAACATCTGTAAATAACAATATAAACGTCCGCCTTCATCACCGGCTGTCTCGCCCCGAGGATGCTCTCATCTCACTTCTTCTATCTGTCAAGCTTCTTCCTTCATTGGAGCGCTCTCTGTACTCACTGTACTCACTGTAACGAGCTGTATATCAACCAGCAATACTTACAAATACTACGTCTGTACTCACTGTAACGAGCTGTATGTCAACCAGCAATACTTACAAATACTACGTCTGTACTCACTGTAACGAGCTGTATGTCAACCAGCAATACTTTGAAATACTACGTTTACGTCTGTGCTCACTGTAAACCCCTGTGTGACGCATCTGTTAGACGAGAGGCTGCAGCCTCACTGAAGCACCAACAAGTACTATATATACAAAGTACCAGAGTGTACCAATACTAGAAGTACTCAGATCTAGTACTTTAGTCAAAGTAGAAGTACTCAGATCTTGTAGTAAAAGTAGAAGTACTCAGGTCTTGTGCTTGAGTAAAAGTAGAAGTACTCAGCTCTAGTACTTTAGTCAAAGTAGAAGTACTCAGATCTTGTGCTTGAGTAAAAGTAGAAGTACTCAGCTCTGGTACTTTAGTCAAAGTAGAAGTACTCAGATCTTGTACTAGAGTAAAAGTAGAAGTACTCAGGTCTTGTGCTTGAGTAAAAGTAGAAGTACTCAGCTCTAGTACTTTAGTCAAAGTAGAAGTACTCAGATCTTGTACTAGAGTAAAAGTAGAAGTACTCAGCTCTTGTTCTTGAGTAAAAGTAGAAGTACTCAGCTCTAGTACTTTAGTCAAAGTAGAAGTACTCAGATCTTGTGCTTGAGTAAAAGTAGAAGTACTCAGCTCTGGTACTTTAGTCAAAGTAGAAGTACTCAGATCTTGTACTAGAGTAAAAGTAGAAGTACTCAGGTCTTGTGCTTGAGTAAAAGTAGAAGTACTCAGCTCTAGTACTTTAGTCAAAGTAGAAGTACTCAGATCTTGTACTAGAGTAAAAGTAGAAGTATTCAGATCTTGTACTTCAGTAAAAGTAGAAGTACTCAGCTCTTGTACTTGAGTAAAAGTAGAAGTATTCAGATCTTGTACTTCAGTAAAAGTAGAAGTACTCATATCTTGTACTTTAGTCAAAGTAGAAGTACTCAGATCTTGTACTAGAGTAAAAGTAGAAGTACTCAGCTCTAGTACTTTAGTCAAAGTAGAAGTACTCAGATCTTGTACTAGAGTAAAAGTAGAAGTACTCAGCTCTTGTGCTTGAGTAAAAGTAGAAGTACTCAGCTCTAGTACTTTAGTCAAAGTAGAAGTACTCAGATCTTGTACTTGAGTAAAAGTAGAAGTACTCAGATCTTGTACTTGAGTAAAAGTAGAAGTACTCAGGTGTTGTACTTGAGTAAAAGTAGAAGTACTCAGATCTTGTACTAGAGTAAAAGTAGAAGTACTCAGCTCTGTACTTGAGTAAAAGTAGAAGTATTCAGATATTGTACTTGAGTAAAAGTAGAAGTACTCAGGTGTTGTACTTGAGTAAAAGTAAAGTATTCAGATATTGTACTTGAGTAAAAGTAGAAGTACTCAGCTCTTGTACTTGAGTAAAAGTAGAAGTATTCAGATATTGTTCTTGAGTAAAAGTAGAAGTACTCAGATCTTGTGCTTGAGTAAAAGTAGAAGTACTCAGATCTTGTACTAGAGTAAAAGTAGAAGTACTCAGATCTTGTGCTTGAGTAAAAGTAGAAGTACTCAGATCTTGTGCTTGAGTAAAAGTAGAAGTACTCAGCTCTTGTACTTGAGTAAAAGTAGAAGTATTCAGATATTGTACTTCAGTAAAAGTAGAAGTACTCAGGTCTGGTACTTGAGTAAAAGTAGAAGTACTCAGATCTTGTACTTGAGTAAAAGTAGAAGTATCAGATCTTGTGCTTGAGTAAAAGTAGAAGTACTCATATCTTGTACTTGAGTAAAAGTAGAAGTACTCAGATCTTGTACTTGAGTAAAAGTAGAAGTACTCAGATCTTACTGAGTAAAAGTAGAAGTACTCTGATCTTGTGCTTGAGTAAAAGTAGAAGTATTCAGATATTGTACTTCAGTAAAAGTAGAAGTACTCAGTCTTCTTGAGTAAAAGTAGAAGTACTCAGATCTTGTACTTCAGTAAAAGTAGAAGTACTCAGATCTTGTACTTGAGTAAAAGTAGAAGTACTCTGATCTGTGCTAGAGTAAAAGTAGAAGTACTCAGATCTTGTACTTGAGTAAAAGTAAAGTACTCAGGTCTTGTTCTTGAGTTAAAAGTAGAAGTATTCAGATATTGTACTTCAGTAAAAGTGAAGTACTCAGGTCTGGTACTTGAGTAAAGTAGAAGTACTCAGATCTTGTACTTCAGTAAAAGTAGAAGTACTCAGATCTTGTTCTTGAGTAAAAGTAGAAGTACTCAGATCTTGTTCTTGAGTAAAAGTAGAAGTACTCAGATCTTGTACTCGAGTAAAAGTAGAAGTACTCAGATCTGTACTTTGCGTAAAAGTAGAAGTACTCAGATCTTGTTCTTGAGTAAAAGTAGAAGTACTCAGATCTTGTTCTTGAGAAAGTAGAAGTACTCAGATCTTGTTCTTGAGTAAAAGTAGAAGTACTCAGATCTTGTACTCGAGTAAAAGTAGAAGTACTCAGATCTTGTACTTGCGTAAAAGTAGAAGTACTCAGATCTTGTTCTTGAGTAAAAGTAGAAGTACTCAGATCTTGTACTTGAGTAAAAGTAGAAGTATTCAGATATTGTACTTCAGTAAAAGTAGAAGTACTCAGGTCTGGTACTTGAGTAAAAGTAGAAGTACTCAGATCTTGTACTTGAGTAAAAGTAGAAGTATCAGATCTTGTGCTTGAGTAAAAGTAGAAGTACTCAATCTTGTACTTGAGTAAAAGTAGAAGTACTCAGATCTGTACTGAGTAAAAGTAGAAGTACTCAGATCTTACTGAGTAAAAGTAGAAGTACTCTGATCTTGGCTTGAGTAAAAGTAGAAGTTTCAGATATTGTACTTCAGTAAAAGTAGAAGTACTCGGTCTTCTTGAGTAAAAGTAGAAGTACTCAGATCTTGTACTCAGTAAAAGTAGAAGTACTCAGATCTTGTATTGAGTAAAAGTAGAAGTACTCTGATCTTGTGCTAGAGTAAAAGTAGAAGTACTCGAATCTGTACTTGAGTAAAAGTAGAAGTACTCAGGTCTTGTTCTTGAGTAAAAGTAGAAGTATTCAGATATTGTACTTCAGTAAAAGTAGAAGTACTCAGTCTGGTACTTGAGTAAAAGTAGAAGTACTCAGATCTTGTACTTCAGTAAAAGTAGAAGTACTCAGATCTTGTTCTTGAGTAAAAGTAGAAGTACTCAGATCTTGTTCTTGAGTAAAAGTAGAAGTACTCAGATCTTGTACTCGAGTAAAAGTAGAAGTACTCAGATCTTGTACTTGCGTAAAAGTAGAAGTACTCAGATCTTGTCTTGAGTAAAAGTAGAAGTACTCAGATCTTGTACTTGAGTAAAAGTAGAAGTACTCAGATTGTTCTTGAGTAAAAGTAGAAGTACTCAGATCTTGTTCTGAGTAAAAGTAGAAGTACTCAGATCTTGTACTTGAGTGAAAGTAGAAGTACTCAGATCTTGTACTTGAGTAAAAGTAGAAGTACTCAGATCTGTACTTGCGTAAAAGTAGAAGTACTCAGATCTTGTTCTGAGTAAAAGTAGAAAGTACTCAGATTCTGTACTGAGTAAAAGTAGAAGTACTCAGATCTTGTTCTTGAGTAAAAGTAGAAGTACTCAGATCTTGTTCTTGAGTAAAAGTAGAAGTACTCAGATCTTGTTCTTGAGTAAAAGTAGAAGTACTCAGATCTTGTACTGAGTAAAAGTAGAAGTACTCAGATCTTGTACTGAGTAAAAGTAGAAGTACTCAGATCTTGTACTTAGTAAAAGTAGAAGTACTCAGATCTTGTACTTGAGTAAAAGTAGAAGTACTCAGATCTTGTTCTTGAGTAAAAGTAGAAGTACTCAGATCTTGTACTTGAGTAAAAGTAGAAGTACTCAGATTGTTCTTGAGTGAAAGTAGAAGTACTCAGATCTTGTACTTGAGTAAAAGTAGAAGTACTCAGATCTTGTTCTTGAGTAAAAGTAGAAGTACTCAGATCTTGTACTTAAGTAAAAGTAGAAGTACTCAGATCTTGTACTTGAGTAAAAGTAGAAGTACTCAGATCTTGTACTTAGTAAAAGTAGAAGTACTCAGATCTTGTACTTGAGTAAAAGTAGAAGTACTCAGATCTTGTACTTGAGTAAAAGTAGAAGTACTCAGATCTTGTACTTAGTAAAAGTAGAAGTACTCAGATCTTGTACTGAGTAAAAGTAGAAGTACTCAGATCTAGTACTTTAGTCAAAGTAGAAGTACTCAGATCTTGTAGTAAAAGTAGAAGTACTCAGGTCTTGTACTTGAGTAAAAGTAGAAGTACTCAGATCTTGTACTTGAGTAAAAGTAGAAGTACTCAGATCTTGTTCTTGAGTAAAAGTAGAAGTACTCAGATCTTGTACTTGAGTAAAAGTAGAAGTATTCAGATATTGTACTTCAGTAAAAGTAGAAGTACTCAGGTCTGGTACTTGAGTAAAAGTAGAAGTACTCAGATCTTGTACTTGAGTAAAAGTAGAATATCAGATCTGTGCTGAGTAAAAGTAGAAGTACTCATATCTTGTACTTGAGTAAAAGTAGAAGTACTCAGATCTTGTACTTGAGTAAAAGTAGAAGTACTCAGATATTACTTGAGTAAAAGTAGAAGTACTCTGATCTTGTGCTTGAGTAAAAGTAGAAGTATTCAGATATTGTACTTCAGTAAAAGTAGAAGTACTCAGGTCTTCTTGAGTAAAAGTAGAAGTACTCAGATTTGTACTTCAGTAAAAGTAGAAGTACTCAGATCTGTACTTGAGTAAAAGTAGAAGTACTCTGATCTTGTGCTAGAGTAAAAAGTAGAAGTACTCAGATCTTGTACTTGAGTAAAAGTAGAAGTACTCAGGTCTTGTTCTTGAGTAAAAGTAGAAGTATTCAGATATTGTACTTCAGTAAAAGTAGAAGTACTCAGGTCTGGTACTTGAGTAAAAGTAGAAGTACTCAGATCTTGTACTTCAGTAAAAGTAGAAGTACTCAGATCTTGTCTTGAGTAAAAGTAGAAGTACTCAGATCTTGTTCTTGAGTAAAAGTAGAAGTACTCAGATCTTGTACGAGTAAAAGTAGAAGTACTCAGATCTTGTACTTGCGTAAAAGTAGAAGTACTCAGATCTTGTTCTTGAGTAAAAGTAGAAGTACTCAGATCTTGTACTTGAGTAAAAGTAGAAGTACTCAGATCTGTTCTTGAGTAAAAGTAGAAGTACTCAGATCTTGTTCTTGAGTAAAAGTAGAAGTACTCAGATCTTGTCTTGAGTAAAAGTAGAAGTACTCAGATCTTGTACTTGAGTAAAAGTAGAAGTACTCAGATCTTGTACTTGAGTAAAAGTAGAAGTACTCAGATCTTGTACTTGAGTAAAAGTAGAAGTACTCAGATCTTGTACTTGAGTAAAAGTAGAAGTACTCAGATCTTGTTCTTGAGTAAAAGTAGAAGTACTCAGATCTTGTTCTTGAGTAAAAGTAGAAGTACTCAGATCTTGTTCTTGAGTAAAAGTAGAAGTACTCAGATCTTGTACTTGAGTAAAAGTAGAAGTACTCAGATCTTGTACTGAGTAAAAGTAGAAGTACTCAGATCTTGTACTTAGTAAAAGTAGAAGTACTCAGATCTTGTACTTGAGTAAAAGTAGAAGTACTCAGATCTTGTTCTTGAGTAAAAGTAGAAGTACTCAGATCTTGTACTTGAGTAAAAGTAGAAGTACTCAGATCTTGTTCTTGAGTGAAAGTAGAAGTACTCAGATCTTGTACTTGAGTGAAAAGTAGAAGTACTCAGATCTTGTTCTTTGAGTAAAAGTAGAAGTACTCAGATCTGTACTTGAGTAAAAGTAGAAGTACTCAGATCTTGTTCTTGAGTAAAGTAGAAGTACTCAGATCTTACTTAGTAAAAGTAGAAGTACTCAGATCTTGTACTTGAGTAAAAGTAGAAGTACTCAGATCTTGTACTTGAGTAAAAGTAGAAGTACTCAGATCTTGTACTTAGTAAAAGTAGAAGTACTCAGATCTTGTACTTGAGTAAAATAAAGTACTCAGATCTAGTACTTAGTCAAAGTAGAAGTACTCAGATCTTGTAGTAAAAGTAGAAGTACTCAGGTCTTGTACTTGAGTAAAGTAGAAGTACTCAGATCTTGTACTTGAGTAAAAGTAGAAGTACTCAGATCTTGTTCTTGAGTAAAAGTAGAAGTACTCAGATCTTGTACTTGAGTAAAAGTAGAAGTACTCAGATCTTGTACTTGAGTAAAAGTAGAAGTACTCAGATCTTGTTCTTGAGTAAAAGTAGAAGTACTCAGATCTTGTACTTGAGTAAAAGTAGAAGTACTCAGATCTTGTACTTGAGTAAAAGTAGAAGTACTCAGATCTTGTACTTAGTAAAAGTAGAAGTACTCAGATCTTGTACTTGAGTAAAAGTAGAAGTACTCAGATCTTGTACTTAGTAAAAGTAGAAGTACTCAGATCTTGTACTTGAGTAAAAGTAGAAGTACTCATATCTTGTACTTGAGTAAAAGTAGAAGTACTCAGATCTTGTACTTAAGTAAAAGTAGAAGTACTCAGATCTTGTACTTAAGTAAAAGTAGAAGTACTCAGATCTTGTACTTAAGTAAAAGTAGAAGTACTCAGATCTTGTACTTAAGTAAAAGTAGAAGTACTCAGATCTTGTACTTGAGTAAAAATAGAAGTACTCAGATCTTGTACTAGTAAAATAGAAGTACTCAGATCTTGTACTTGAGTAAAAGTATAAAAGTATCTCATCAAAATATAGTGAAAGTACAGTAAAAGTAGTCATTGTGCAGATTGGTCCATTTCAGAATAATATATATGATATGTTTTATAATGATTGATCATGAAAGTGTTCTCAAAGCTGGTAAAGGTGCAGCTAGTTTGAATGACTTTGTATACTGCAGGGTAGCTTGTGGATTTACTCCAGGTGGAACTAAAGTCTGATTTAACACTGATTAGATTTCACATCATTCATCCACATCTGAGAAGTAACTAAAGGGATTAAATACATGTAGTGGAGGAGAAGTACACCATGTACCTCTGAACTGTAGAGGAGTAGAAGTACACAGTAGCATACAATGGAAATACTACAAGTACCTCAAAATGTACGTAAGTACAGTGCTTGAAGTGTCAGATGCTAACATGCTAAGCTAACAGTGGTGTTGCATCAGCCCTGTATGATAATAATAAACAAATCATCTTTGATTGATTACCTGTCAATAACTCTCTGTTAATAATTATATAAAAATACTAATAATAATATATTATGTTGGATTGATATTAAAACTAAACTGTCACAACAACAACAACAATAAGTAGGAAATGCAAGATAATAAACATATATATGAAATATATATATATTCCTTATCTTGGATTTTTTAACAAAATAAAACGTATCAATGATAAAAAATGGTATTTAAAATGTAAAAGTTGGATCTTTTAAAGAATCTGTTCTCATGCTTTGTGATGTGTTTAAGCTCTCACTGTTGCATTGTGGGAAATGTAGTTGTAATGGCTCCCTGACTCAGCATCAGATATTTACCCGAACATCATCGCCATGGGTTTCCCCGCGGACCGCCTGGAGGGCGTCTACCGGAACAACATCGACGACGTGGTGCGGTGAGTCAGCTGATCAATATACTGATCCATCAATATACTGATCCATCAATATACTGATCCATCAATATATTGATCCATCAATATACTGATCCATCAATATACTGATCCATCGATATACTGATCCATCGGTATATACTGATCCATCGATATAATGATCCATCAATAATCAATATACTGATCCATCAATATACTGATCCATCGATATACTGATCCATCGATATACTGATCCATCAATATACTAATCCATCAATAATCAATATACTGATCCATCAATATACTGATCCATCAATATAATGATCCATCAATATACTGATCCATCAATATACTAATCCATCAATATACTGATCCATCAATATACTAATCCATCAATATACTGATCCATCAATATACTGATCCATCAATATACTGATCCATCAATAATCAATATACTGATCCATCAATATACTGATCCATCGATATACTGATCCATCAATATACTGATCCATCAATATACTGATCCATCAATAATCAATATACTGATCCATCAATATACTGATCCATCGATATACTGATCCATCAATATAATGATCCATCGATATACTGATCCATCGATATACTGATCCATCAATATACTGATCCATCAATATACTAATCCATCAATATACTGATCCATCAATATACTGATCCATCAATATACTGATCCATCAATATAATGATCCATCGATATACTGATCCATCGATATACTGATCCATCAATATACTGATCCATCAATATACTGATCCATCAATATACTGATCCATCAATACATATACTGATCCATCAATATACTGATCCATCAATATACTGATCCATCAATATACTGATCCATCAATAATCAATATACTGATCCATCAATATACTAATCCATCAATATACTGATCCATCAATATACTGATCGTTAAATACAGAAACTATGTCTTACTGATCGTCTTATTGATCGTCTTACTGATCGTCTTATTGATCGTTAAATATAGAAACTACGTCTTACTGATCGTCTTATTGATCGTCTTAATGATCGTCTTATTGATCGTTAAATACAGAAACTACGTCTTATTGATCGTCTTATTGATCGTTAAATACAGAAACTACGTCTTACTGATCGTCTTATTGATCGTTAAATACAGAAACTACGTCTTACTGATCGTCTTATTGATCGTTAAATACAGAAACTACGTCTTATTGATCGTCTTATTGATCGTTAAATACAGAAACTACGTCTTACTGATCGTCTTATTGATCGTTAAATACAGAAACTACGTCTTATTGATCGTCTTATTGATCGTTAAATACAGAAACTATGTCTTACTGATCGTCTTATTGATCGTCTTATTGATCGTTAAATACAGAAACTACGTCTTATTGATCGTCTTATTGATCGTCTTACTGATCGTCTTACTGATCGTCTTATTGATCGTTAAATACAGAAACTACGTCTTACTGATCGTCTTATTGATCGTTAAATACAGAAACTATGTCTTACTGAACGTCTTATTGATCGTTAAATACAGAAACTATGTCTTACTGATCGTCTTATTGATCGTTAAATACAGAAACTACGTCTTACTGATCGATCTTATTGATCGTTAAATACAGAAACTACGTCTTACTGATCGTCTTATTGATCGTTAAATACAGAAACTACGTCTTACTGATCGTCTTATTGATCGTTAAATATAGAAACTACGTCTTATTGATCGTCTTATTGATCGTTAAATACAGAAACTACGTCTTACTGATCGTCTTATTGATCGTCTTACTGATCGTCTTATTGATCGTCTTATTGATCGTTAAATACAGAAACTACGTCTTATTGATCGTCTTATTGATCGTCTTACTGATCGTCTTATTGATCGTCTTATTGATCGTTAAATACAGAAACTACGTCTTATTGATCGTCTTATTGATCGTCTTACTGATCGTCTTATTGATCGTTAAATATAGAAACTACGTCTTATTGATCGTCTTATTGATCGTTAAATACAGAAACTGTCTTACTGATCGTCTTATTGATCGTTAAATACAGAAACTATGTCTTACTGATCGTCTTATTGATCGTTAAATACAGAAACTGTCTTACTGATCGTCTTATTGATCGTTAAATACAGAAACTACGTCTTATTGATCGCCTTATTGATCGTTAAATCCAGAAACTACGTCTTATTGATCGTCTTATTGATCGTTAAATACAGAAACTACGTCTTACTGATCGTCTTATTGATCGTTAAATATAGAAACTACGTCTTATTGATCGTCTTATTGATCGTTAAATACAGAAACTGTCTTACTGATCGTCTTATTGATCGTTAAATACAGAAACTACGTCTTACTGATCGTCTTATTGATCGTTAAATACAGAAACTATGTCTTATTGATCGTCTTATTGATCGTTAAATACAGAAACTACGTCTTACTGATCGTCTTATTGATCGTTAAATATAGAAACTACGTCTTACTGATCGTCTTACTGATCGTCTTATTGATCGTTAAATACAGAAACTACGTCTTACTGATCGTCTTATTGATCGTTAAATACAGAAACTATGTCTTACTGAACGTCTTATTGATCGTTAAATACAGAAACTATGTCTTACTGATCGTCTTATTGATCGTTAAATACAGAAACTACGTCTTACTGATCGTCTTATTGATCGTTAAATACAGAAACTACGTCTTACTGATCGTCTTATTGATCGTTAATACAGAAACTACGTCTTACTGATCGTCTTATTGATCGTTAAATATAGAAACTACGTCTTATTGATCGTCTTATTGATCGTTAAATACAGAAACTACGTCTTACTGATCGTCTTATTGATCGTCTTACTGATCGTCTTATTGATCGTCTTATTGATCGTTAAATACAGAAACTACGTCTTATTGATCGTCTTATTGATCGTCTTACTGATCGTCTTATTGATCGTCTTATTGATCGTAAATACAGAAACTACGTCTTATTGATCGTCTTATTGATCGTCTTACTGATCGTCTTATGATCGTCTTATTGATCGTTAAATATAGAAACTACGTCTTATGATCGTCTTATTGATCGTTAAATACAGAAACTGTCTTACTGATCGTCTTATTGATCGTTAAATACAGAAACTATGTCTTACTGATCGTCTTATTGATCGTTAAATACAGAAACTGTCTTACTGATCGTCTTATTGATCGTTAAATACAGAAACTACGTCTTATTGATCGCCTTATTGATCGTTAAATCCAGAAACTACGTCTTATTGATCGTCTTATTGATCGTTAAATACAGAAACTACGTCTTACTGATCGTCTTATTGATCGTTAAATATAGAAACTACGTCTTATTGATCGTCTTATTGATCGTTAAATACAGAAACTGTCTTACTGATCGTCTTATTGATCGTTAAATACAGAAACTACGTCTTACTGATCGTCTTATTGATCGTTAAATACAGAAACTATGTCTTATTGATCGTCTTATTGATCGTTAAATACAGAAACTACGTCTTACTGATCGTCTTATTGATCGTTAAATATAGAAACTACGTCTTATTGATCGTCTTATTGATCGTTAAATATAGAAACTACGTCTTAATGATCGTCTTATTGAACGTTAAATACAGAAACTACGTCTTATTGATCGTCTTATTGATCGTTAAATATAGAAACTACGTCTTATTGATCGTCTTATTGATCGTTAAATATAGAAACTACGTCTTAATGATCGTCTTATTGATCGTTAAATATAGAAACTGTCTTAATGATCGTCTTATTGATCGTTAAATACAGAAACTACGTCTTATTGATCGTCTTATTGATCGTTAAATACAGAAACTACGTCTTATTGATCGTCTTATTGATCGTCTTATTGATCGTTAAATACAGAAACGTTAACGAGGTATTTCTCCCTCAGGTTCTTAGACCTGAAGCACAAGAATCACTACAAGATCTACAACCTGTGAGTACACTCACACCTCTGTGTTTCATAAGTAGTTAAGAACTATTTATATTCTTTTCATATTTTTGTTTTCTACTCAAAAATGTTTTTGTTTATTTTTCTAAATTGTGTTTTCTTGGTTTCCTTTTTGCCTTTTATTGTAAATAAAACCTTTATTTCTGTCCTTAAGTATCGGGTTGGGTCTCTTTTCTTATTGATCTGGATTTGATGTGTGCAGATGAAATGAAAGATGCTAGCTGTTAGCGGTTAGCTTCTGTTCAGGAGTCTCCTTCCTGTAGATTCATATATATATTCAGGCATCAGCTGAACTCCATCTCCCAGGTTACTAACTGAGAGAGCTCTGTATTAACGCCTTGTTTCCTCAGGTGTGCGGAGCGACACTACGACACGTCAAAGTTCAACTGTCGAGGTGAGACTACACATTGCTTTCTATGCTAATGGTTTGGAGTATAAGATATTGAGTTTCTCTTTTTTAAATGTGTCTTTTCTTTGGTATAAAGTGAGCTAGGTGATTTGCTGAATCAGAGACTTCCTCTCTTTGAGCTTCTTTACTTACCATAGCATCGAGAATATATGTGCAGCCTCTCAAGTATCTCTCTCAAGTATTCAAGTATTCTCTCAAGTATCAAGAATCATTGACCTCCTCTGATTGATTTAGCTAACTTATAACCTCTAGTGAGCGGCCCAGACCTTCGTATATTGTTCTGAATGTGGCCCTCTGTGAAAACAGTTTGGACCCCCTGCTCTACGTCATGAAGCCCAAACAGTTCTTCCTCTAAAGCCTCTGTATGTCCCGCTGGCTTTAATCTGAATGTTCCAGTGGCCCAGTACCCGTTCGAGGACCACAACCCGCCCCAGCTGGAGCTGATCAGGCCCTTCTGCGAGGACCTGGACCAGTGGCTGAGCGAGGACGAGCAGCACGTCGCCGCCATCCACTGCAAGGCCGGAAAGGGTCGCACCGGGGTCATGATCTGTGCCTACCTGCTGCATCGAGGGAAGTTCAGCGAGGCGCAGGAGGCACTCGACTTCTACGGGGAGGTGCGCACCCGAGACAAGAAGGTAAAGAGATAAGAGACAACAGAAGGACTGGGAATCTAATGGTTTCTGAACTGGAGGGGAAGAGAGCTGCAGAAAACTGAGATAAAAGCCCCCCTTGCTTTGTAATCCTTTATTCTGATGAGCTCCAACCCTTCCTGTGTGTCCAGGGCGTGACCATCCCCAGCCAGCGGCGCTACGTCATCTACTACAGCTTCCTGCTGAGGAACCAGCTGCTCTACAGACCCGTCGCTCTGCTCTTCCACAAGATGCTGTTTGAGACCATCCCCATGTTCACCGGGGAACCTGCAGTGAGTACCCCCCCCCACACACCCCCCTCAGAGGAGACACAGTACATCCAAGAAAGTAGATCTTTGTGAGTGTGTGTAAGAGACCCTGATCTAACGAGTGTTTGTAGACTCAGAGATTAGAGACCCCGATCTAACGAGTGTTTGTAGACTCAGAGATTAGAGACCCTGATCTAACGAGTGTTTGTAGACTCAGAGATAAGAACCCTGATCTAACGAGTGTTTGTAGACTCAGAGATAAGAGACCCTGATCTAACGAGTGTTTGTAGACTCAGAGATTAGAGACCCTGATCTAACGAGTGTTTGTAGACTCACAGAGATTAGAGACCCTGATCTAACGAGTGTTTGTAGACTCAGAGATTAGAGACCCTGATCTAACGAGTGTTTGTAGACTCAGAGATTAGAGACCCTGATCTAACGAGTGTTTGTAGACTCAGAGATTAGAGACCCTGATCTAACGAGTGTTTGTAGACTCAGAGATAGAGACCCTGATCTAACGAGTGTTTGTAGACTCAGAGAGATTAGAGACCCTGATCTAACGAGTGTTTGTAGACTCAGAGATTAGAGACCCTGATCTAACGAGTGTTTGTAGACTCAGAGATTAGAGACCCTGATCTAACGAGTGTTTGTAGACTCAGAGATTAGAGACCCTGATCTAACGAGTGTTTGTAGACTCAGAGATAGAGACCCTGATCTAACGAGTGTTTGTAGACTCAGGAGATTAGAGACCCTGATCTAACGAGTGTTTGTAGACTCACAGAGATAAAGACCCTGATCTAACGAGTGTTTGTAGACTCAGAGAGATAAGACCCTGATCTAACGAGTGTTTGTAGACTCAGAGATTAGAGACCCTGATCTAACGAGTGTTTGTAGACTCAGAGAGATAAGAGACCCTGATCTAACGAGTGTTTGTAGACTCAGAGAGATTAGAGACCCGATCTAACGAGTGTTTGTAGACTCAGAGAGATTAGAGACCCTGATCTAACGAGTGTTTGTAGACTCAGAGATAGAGAACCCTGATCTAACGAGTGTTTGTAGACTCAGGGAGATAAGAGACCCTGATCTAACGAGTGTTTGTAGACTCAGAGAGATTAGAGACCCCGATCTAACGAGTGTTTGTAGACTCAGAGAGATTAGAGACCCTGATCTAACGAGTGTTTGTAGACTCAGAGAGATTAGAGACCCTGATCTAACGAGTGTTTGTAGACTCAGAGATTAGAGACCCTGATCTAACGAGTGTTTGTAGACTCAGAGATTAGAGACCCTGATCTAACGAGTGTTTGTAGACTCAGAGATTAGAGACCCTGATCTAACGAGTGTTTGTAACTCAGAGATTAGAGACCCCGATCTAACGAGTGTTTGTAGACTCAGAGATTAGAGACCCTGATCTAACGAGTGTTTGTAGACTCAGAGATTAGAGACCCTGATCTAACGAGTGTTTGTAGACTCAGAGATTAGAGACCCCGATCTAACGAGTGTTTGTAGACTCAGAGAGATTAGAGACCCTGATCTAACGAGTGTTTGTAGACTCAGAGATAAGAGACCCTGATCTAACGAGTGTTTGTAGACTCAGAGAGATTAGAGACCCTGATCTAACGAGTGTTTGTAGACTCAGAGAGATTAGAGACCCTGATCTAACGAGTGTTTGTAGACTCAGAGATTAGAGACCCTGATCTAACGAGTGTTTGTAGACTCAGAGAGATTAGAGACCCTGATCTAACGAGTGTTTGTAGACTCAGAGATAAGAGACCCTGATCTAACGAGTGTTTGTAGACTCAGAGAGATTAGAGACCCCGATCTAACGAGTGTTTGTAGACTCAGAGAGATTAGAGACCCTGATCTAACGAGTGTTTGTAGACTCAGAGAGATTAGAGACCCTGATCTAACGAGTGTTTGTAGACTCAGAGATTAGAGACCCTGATCTAACGAGTGTTTGTAGACTCAGAGAGATTAGAGACCCTGATCTAACGAGTGTTTGTAGACTCAGAGAGATTAGAGACCCTGATCTAACGAGTGTTTGTAGACTCAGAGAGATTAGAGACCCTGATCTAACGAGTGTTTGTAGACTCAGAGATTAGAGACCCTGATCTAACGAGTGTTTGTAGACTCAGAGATAGAGACCGATCTAACGAGTGTTTGTAGACTCAGAGAGATTAGAGACCCTGATCTAACGAGTGTTTGTAGACTCAGAGATTAGAGACCCTGATCTAACGAGTGTTTGTAGACTCAGAGATTAGAGACCCGATCTAACGAGTGTTTGTAGACTCAGAGATTAGAGACCCTGATCTAACGAGTGTTTGTAGACTCAGAGATAAGAGACCCTGATCTAACGAGTGTTTGTAGACTCAGAGAGATTAGAGACCCTGATCTAAAGTGTTTGTAGACTCAGAGAGATTAGAGACCCTGATCTAACGAGTGTTTGTAGACTCAGAGATTAGAGACCCTGATCTAACGAGTGTTTGTAGACTCAGAGATTAGAGACCCTGATCTAACGAGTGTTTGTAGACTCAGAGAGATTAGAGACCCTGATCTAACGAGTGTTTGTAGACTCAGAGGAGATTAGAGACCCTGATCTAACGAGTGTTTGTAGACTCAGAGATATAGAGACCCTGATCTAACGAGTGTTTGTAGACTCAGAGATTAGAGACCCTGATCTAACGAGTGTTTGTAGACTCAGAGATTAGAGACCCTGATCTAACGAGTGTTTGTAGACTCACAGAGATTAGAGACCCTGATCTAACGAGTGTTTGTAGACTCAGAGATTAGAGACCCTGATCTAACGAGTGTTTGTAGACTCAGAGATTAGAGACCCTGATCTAACGAGTGTTTGTAGACTCAGAGATTAGAGACCCCGATCTAACGAGTGTTTGTAGACTCACAGATTAGAGACCCTGATCTAACGAGTGTTTGTAGACTCAGAGAGATTAGAGACCCTGATCTAACGAGTGTTTGTAGACTCAGAGATTAGAGACCCGATCTAACGAGTGTTTGTAGACTCACAGAGATTAGAGACCCTGATCTAACGAGTGTTTGTAGACTCAGAGATTAGAGACCCTGATCTAACGAGTGTTTGTAGACTCAGAGATTAGAGACCCTGATCTAACGAGTGTTTGTAGACTCAGAGATTAGAGACCCTGATCTAACGAGTGTTTGTAGACTCAGAGATTAGAGACCCCGATCTAACGAGTGTTTGTAGACTCAGAGATTAGAGACCCTATCTAACGAGTGTTTGTAGACTCAGAGATAGAGACCCTGATCTAACGAGTGTTTGTAGACTCAGAGATTAGAGACCCTGATCTAACGAGTGTTTGTAGACTCAGAGAGATTAGAGACCCTGATCTAACGAGTGTTTGTAGACTCAGGGAGATAGAGACCCTGATCTAACGAGTGTTTGTAGACTCAGAGAGATTAGAGACCCTGATCTAACGAGTGTTTGTAGACTCAGAGATTAGAGACCCTGATCTAACGAGTGTTTGTAGACTCAGGGAGATTAGAGACCCTGATCTAACGAGTGTTTGTAGACTCAGGAGATTAGAGACCCTGATCTAACGAGTGTTTGTAGACTCAGGATAAGAGACCCCGATCTAACGAGTGTTTGTAGACTCAGAGAGATTAGAGACCCTGATCTAACGAGTGTTTGTAGACTCAGAGATTAGAGACCCCGATCTAACGAGTGTTTGTAGACTCAGAGAGATTAGAGACCCTGATCTAACGAGTGTTTGTAGACTCAGAGAGATTAGAGACCCTGATCTAATGAGTGTTTGTAGACTCAGGGAGATTAGAGACCCTGATCTAACGAGTGTTTGTAGACTCAGAGATTAGAGACCCCGATCTAACGAGTGTTTGTAGACTCAGAGATAGAGACCCTGATCTAACGAGTGTTTGTAGACTCAGAGATTAGAGACCCTGATCTAACGAGTGTTTGTAGACTCAGAGATTAGAGACCCCGATCTAACGAGTGTTTGTAGACTCAGAGATTAGAGACCCTGATCTAACGAGTGTTTGTAGACTCAGAGATAAGAGACCCGATCTAACGAGTGTTTGTAGACTCAGAGATAGAGACCCTGATCTAACGAGTGTTTGTAGACTCAGAGATTAGAGACCCCGATCTAACGAGTGTTTGTAGACTCACAGAGATTAGAGACCCTGATCTAACGAGTGTTGTAGACTCAGAGATTAGAGACCCTGATCTAACGAGTGTTTGTAGACTCAGAGATTAGAGACCCTGATCTAACGAGTGTTTGTAGACTCAGAGATTAGAGACCCTGATCTAACGAGTGTTTGTAGACTCAGAGATTAGAGACCCCGATCTAACGAGTGTTTGTAGACTCAGAGATTAGAGACCCCTATCTAACGAGTGTTTGTAGACTCAGAGATAAGAGACCCTGATCTAACGAGTGTTTGTAGACTCAGAGATTAGAGACCCTGATCTAACGAGTGTTTGTAGACTCAGAGAGATTAGAGACCCTGATCTAACGAGTGTTTGTAGACTCAGGAGATAGAGACCCTGATCTAACGAGTGTTTGTAGACTCAGAGAGATTAGAGACCCTGATCTAACGAGTGTTTGTAGACTCAGAGATTAGAGACCCTGATCTAACGAGTGTTTGTAGACTCAGGGAATTAGAGACCCTGATCTAACGAGTGTTTGTAGACTCAGGGAGATTAGAGACCCTGATCTAACGAGTGTTTGTAGACTCAGGATAAGAGACCCGATCTAACGAGTGTTTGTAGACTCAGAGAGATTAGAGACCCTGATCTAACGAGTGTTTGTAGACTCAGAGATTAGAGACCCCGATCTAACGAGTGTTTGTAGACTCAGAGAGATTAGAGACCCTGATCTAACGAGTGTTTGTAGACTCAGAGAGATTAGAGACCCTGATCTAATGAGTGTTTGTAGACTCAGGGAGATTAGAGACCCTGATCTAACGAGTGTTTGTAGACTCAGAGATTAGAGACCCCGATCTAACGAGTGTTTGTAGACTCAGAGATTAGAGACCCTGATCTAACGAGTGTTTGTAGACTCAGAGATTAGAGACCCTGATCTAACGAGTGTTTGTAGACTCAGAGATTAGAGACCCCGATCTAACGAGTGTTTGTAGACTCAGAGATTAGAGACCCTGATCTAACGAGTGTTTGTAGACTCAGAGATAAGAGACCCCGATCTAACGAGTGTTTGTAGACTCAGAGATTAGAGACCCTGATCTAACGAGTGTTTGTAGACTCAGAGATAAGAGACCCCGATCTAACGAGTGTTTGTAGACTCAGAGATTAGAGACCCCGATCTAACGAGTGTTTGTAGACTCAGAGATTAGAGACCCTGATCTAACGGTGTTTGTAGACTCAGAGAGATTAGAGACCCCGATCTAACGAGTGTTTGTAGACTCAGAGATTAGAGACCCTGATCTAACGAGTGTTTGTAGACTCAGAGATAAGAGACCCCGATCTAACGAGTGTTTGTAGACTCAGAGATTAGAGACCCTGATCTAACGAGTGTTTGTAGACTCAGGGAGATAAGAGACCCTGATCTACGAGTGTTTGTAGACTCAGAGATAAGAGACCCCGATCTAACGAGTGTTTGTAGACTCAGAGAGATTAGAGACCCTGATCTAACGAGTGTTTGTAGACTCAGAGATAAGAGACCCTGATCTAACGAGTGTTTGTAGACTCAGAGAGATTAGAGACCCCGATCTAACGAGTGTTTGTAGACTCAGGGAGATTAGAGACCCCGATCTAACGAGTGTTTGTAGACTCAGAGATTAGAGACCCTGATCTAACGAGTGTTTGTAGACTCAGAGATTAGAGACCTGATCTAACGAGTGTTTTGTAGACTCAGAGAGATTAGAGACCCTGATC
This sequence comes from Trematomus loennbergii, assembly GCA_012861695.1. Classification (NCBI taxonomy): domain Eukaryota; kingdom Metazoa; phylum Chordata; class Actinopteri; order Perciformes; family Nototheniidae; genus Trematomus; species Trematomus loennbergii. The sequence goes on along the minus strand of JAAOOA010001807.1, from coordinate 64,289 downwards.
TAACGAGTGTTTGTAGACTCAGAGAGATTAGAGACCCTGATCTAACGTGTTTGTAGACTCAGGGAGATAAGAGACCCTGATCTAACGAGTGTTTGTAGACTCAGAGATTAGAGACCCTGATCTAACGAGTGTTTGTGCTGCAGACCCTCAGTTCGTGGTGTACCAGCTGAAGGTGAAGATCCACACCTCCAACCCCTCCAACACCCGGCGGGAAGACAAGCTCATGCTGTTCGAGTTCCCTCAGCCACTTCCTGTCTGCGGAGACATCAAGGTGGAGTCTTCCACAAGCAGAACAAGATGATGAAGAAGGTGAGGAAGAGGACTCCTTTTTACTTTTGACATCAACAGAAGTGTTATATCCTGGATGTGAGTTTTTACTACATGTTGATTCCTCAAATGTGTCCTTCATGGTGACTCCTGATTAAAGCTGAACTACAGAAAGTATCCTCTCAGTCCTTCAGTCTGTATTGTGGACACAGTAGCATCTCTTGTGTCCTTCAGTCTGTATTGTGGACACAGTAGCATCTCTTGTGTAGAGCTTTGGTTGAGTTGCTTGATTGAGTGGTTTGGTGTCTGTTTTCTTGCTACATGTGAAGGCTTCGTTGGTCTCAAGCAAAACTTCTTGGCTCCTCTTATGGAAGTAATCTCTCGGAGGTGGTCTTGAAGGTCTACCGGGGTATATTGGTCTTTGGCTGGTCTTGGTGTAGTTGTCTGGGTCAGATGACGGTGAATGAGTGGGACCTAGGGAAGGCTTTGTAAGTATTTTGTCTTGAATACCGTCAGTCTTCCTGGGTACTACATCTTTGGTCATCCTCCGTAGGTCTAGTTGGAGATATCTTGAGTCAGTGTTCATCTTGGGGCGATGGTCTTTAGTACAGTTACCAGTACAGACCTGGGTATATGGTCTTTGGTAGGAGGTCTAAGGAAGGTTTCTGGAATTCGTTGTTTTACAGATGATGGTCTTGGTTACGTTGCCTTTCTTAAGATTTGGTGTGGAGGTCATCTTGCAGACGAGCTCTTAAATACCTGTAAGTCCTGTGTAGACTGTCTTGGCAACGTTGTCTTGGGAAAATCACCTGGGGGTAATTGTCTTCAATTCAGGTAAGAGTTAAGTCTTCTAAGAGGTCTTTGGTAGGTCTTCCTGGCTTAGTACCTTAAGGTAGTGATCTGTAGTTAGCTGTTTTACGGGTGATTGTCTTAGTTTACTTGTCTTCTTGCGGAAGTTGTCCTGAATACCGGTCAGTCTTCCTGGGTACAACATCTCTGGTTAGTCATCCTCCGTAGGTCTTGTTGGAGATATCTTGAGTCAGTGTTCTTAGGGAAATGACTTTGGGGTAATGATCTTTAGTACAGTTAAGTCTTCCTGGGTATATTGTCTTTGGTAGGAGGTCTAAGGAAGGTTTCTGGAATTGAGGATACAGACAATGGTCTTGGTTACGTTGCCTTTCTTAAGATTTGGTGTGGAGGTCATCTTGCAGACGAGCTCTTAAATACCTGTGAGTCCTGTGTAGACTGTCTTGAGTCGGTGTTCTTGGGGCAATTGTCTTCAATTCGGGTAAGAGTTAAGTCTTCCTTGGTTAGAGGTCTTGGGTAGGTCTTCTTGTTAGCTGTTTTACAGGTGGTCGTCTTAGTTACCTTGTCTTGAGTAAGTCTTCATGTGTCTTCCTGGATACTACATCTCTGGTTAGTCATCCTCCGTAGGGCTTGGTGGAGATATCTTGAGTCAGTGTTCTTAGGGAAATCCCTTGGGGCAATGGTCTTCAAATTAGGTAAGAGTTAAGTCTTCTAAGAGGTCTTCTGGTTTAGTCCCTTACTTGTCTTGAGTAAGTCTTCATGTGGAAGTTGTCCTGAATACCGGTTAGTCTTCCTGATTGTTTGGTAGGAAGTCTTAGGGTCTTGGTTTCGTTGCTTGTCTTGAGTTGTCTGGGGTACGCCATCTTAGGGTATGTTGTCACTTTGGAGAAGGACAGACAGGAAGTAGACTTTACAGAGTAAACCTGTTGATAACTTGAGTTCCCGTCCGGTCAGGAAAAGATGTTCCACTTCTGGGTGAACACCTTCTTCATCCCGGGCCCGGAGGAGACCCTGGGGAGAAGCTGGAGAACGGCAGCGCCGCACCGGACCGGACGCAGGGGATGATGATGATGACGGCGACGATGATGATGACGGGCGGAGACGACAGAGACTTCCTGGTTCTCACGCTGACCAAGAACGACCTGGACAAGGCCAACAAAGATAAGGCCAACAGGAACTTCTCCCCAAACTTCAAGGTAAACCGATCTCTTCACTAAACGGTGAAGAGCTTTAGAAACTCGGACGTGTTTTATGTGATGATTTTTTTATTCAAACTGTTGTTTCTCTCATTGATAGTTTCAGATACAATGCAAACTTTACACATCAAAGAAGCCACAGTACATTCAAGAAAGTAGATCTTTGTAAATCATCTGTCTCTGATAAACACACACACGACTACAAAGGCAATGTAACAGAGAGGCAATCAGAGTATAAGACTATATGTTTTAAAAGACTATATGTTTTAAATGATGATATGTTTTAAATGATGATATGATCATTTGCCACGACAGTATCTTGTCTTAATGTGTGTCCTTGTTGCTGTTGGAGCTGCTGCGATGCAGTATCATGTCGGCCCTGATCTGACCGTAAAGTGTGCTCGCAGGTGAAGCTGTACTTCACGAAGACGGTGGAGGAGGGAGCGAACTCTGACGCCAGCAGCACGTCGGCCTCGGTGACGCCGGACGTCAGCGACAACGAGCCGGATCACTACCGCTACTCCGACACCACGGACTCGGACCCGGAGAACGAGCCCTTCGAAGACGACCATCACGATCAGATCACTAAAGTCTGACACGCTCACGCACACACACACACACACACACACACACATACAGATATATATGTGTATATATATATATTCAGTATGTTCTCATGAACCCCCAAACTAAGACGTGTTAGCTAACGGGGATTATAACCGACGGACCTGCGTCTGATCTGCAGGACTCTCAGAGCTCAGATTATAAGACCCCCCCCCCCCCCCCCCCCCAGCTGGACAATCACATGACATGGCGGTCGGAGGAGGCGGGGCTAAGCTTGTGGGCGGGGCCAGCGAACGGACAATAAGACAGATGAATGGACAGACGGGAGGTTTTAAAGAATAAAGGAGTAACACTTGAATATAAACATAAACCCAAGTAGACTTCTTTAGTGACCACATGTTTGTTGGAAACCCCGTGTCCTTCCTTCGTAGGAAACCCCGTGTCCTTCCTTCGTAGGAAACCCCGTGTCCTTCCTTCGTAGGAAACCCCGTGTCCTTCCTTCGTAGGACACTTTATGCAGACCAATCTTCTTTTTGTTTTCCCATCTTTTACATTTCGTTGAGCTGTTTCTGATCGTTGACTCTTCTCTCCGGGTACGACTCGATGACTCGATGTTTCAGACCAAATCTCCAGGAGAAACCTTTCCACCAGCTCTCCAAGCCAATAAGGAAGCTATTATGCTATAAATCACTCTTTTATTGACAGGACTGCTCCGACCAATCATTGCTTTGCTGAACGCCCACCCAGCTCCTCAGAGTCCAAGGTTATGAGATATTCACTTTAATATGAAATGAAACAGAGAAGGGCCCATCTGTAGATGAGAGAGGCTTCAAAGACATCGACCCTCCAGACAGAGATGCTCTCGTGACTCACCACGTTATAATCAGCAGGTTTCCCCTCTTGTTAAACTGGCCGTTGAATCAATTAAATTGAGGTAGAACTGAACGTAGGTGGGCCGAATGTAGACGGGCATTGTTCTGATCTAACGTCCTGAGTCTATATTCCCACACATCCACAAAAAGATTAAACCTGAACTTTTCGGTTCTTTGATCCAAAATATGTCGATGTTTTAAACCCAGGATGATTTCTGGTGTTCTTGATTGACCCGGTCCTCGCGTCCTGTTTTTTGGTCCGATCTTCACCGTTTCGTTCTGGACCGGCTTTGAGACGGAGCCGCTCACAGAGAGAAGAGTCGGCTTTAAGGAAACTTCACAATCTCCCTGTTCAAACACAGACAGTCCAATCCTCCTGTGAACAAAGCTACTCTCTGTCCGTCTGGCTTCAGGTTTGCACACTTTCAATCCTGCAGTTCAAATGTATTTTTGTTATACTCTGACTTATATCAAACTTAAGCTAACACACACACACACACACAGTATAACCATTCCTTCAGCCGGTTCTGCTTCTGAGCTAAACGTAGACTAACGCACCTCGACACAACCTGAAGAGATGAGCGACTGCAGAGCGCTGGTTGTTGTTCTGCTCTTTCTAAAGGACTGACTACCGAGACGTCTTTCAGACCAACTCCATCCAGGGAAGCCTGTTGAGCTCCTGTAGTGCCGCTTTCTGTCCAGCTGGAAGTCCTATGTCATAAAGCTGCCGTTTGTAAGGGTTTACGATCAGAGTTTCTCAATGTTTGGGTCAGAACACAACGAGGGTTGTGGATAGAGATCTTCGCTTGGTAGACTCTCAGTTAAACTACGAACTAGAAGGAGAGAGCGAGTGAGACATCCTCTCCACAATGTGAAGGCTTCTTCTTTGATCTTTCCACCAATGGTCCTGAAGTTTGGGCTGCTAGTGTTTCCGTTATCCTGCAGTCAAAGCACACGCGTCTCCGCTCTCTGAAGACGTGTCTTTGGGATCTGAAACCACTAAATGTTGAGAAGCTCTGCTCGACCAAAGTGCCAGCAGTCTGTTGTTAGCGTGACTCCAGCCGGTCTCGATGGTGTCGAGGTTCAGCCTCTGTTTGGTGATGCTCCATCACTAATATTACTCTGTTCATAGACTATTAATCGTTTAACTCGTTACTACTTCTTCTTGGCGACATTTAAGCACTCAACCTCGAGCTGTACCTTTTAACGCCGGGAACACTTTGAGGATCACATTCACATCTCAGCAGGTTCAGGACTCTCCGTCTGGGTTTTACTGAAGAACATCCGGGATGCTCCGGTTCAGATCGTAGACTCGATCCCAAACTAATCACCGACTGGTTCCTGTTCTCTGGGCTCGAACCACACGTTGGGCCTCTTCGTGCACAACCTTCTCCTGAAGGTGCAAACTAACTTCATTTGAGACGGTACTGGATCGGAGCGTCCCTGATGATCCTCTGAAGGAACATCTTCCTCCAGACCGGGAGTAGGTCGAGGTTTTAGTCCTGGTGTCTGATTTCCGTCCTTACATTTGGTGCTACTACCTATCACTGGCTCTGCGTTGGTCCTGTGCTTTCTGATTGTTCACCATCAGCGGTGTCTGGGTCTGAAAGCTCCTGAAAGACCTGATCACACAGGACGTATACAAACAGGAAGTCCTCAGCACGGCATCGTAAGAACCGTTAGAAATCACATAGAAAGAAGGTAACGAACACGACGCAACCTTAAAGGATCATTCAAACACACAATGATAACTTTTATATCAAGAACTCAATGTGTTACCTTGAGGCACACTTTGCTTTCCAAACTCGTAGGAAAGTCTTTGTTGATTGAAGTGGCCCAGTCGAACCACAGCATTGATCCACTGCTTAAACACTAAAACCTTCACTAACAACCCGTCAGATGAACGGTGCTCCCACAACCTGATTTTAACTCAGCAAGAATCCTCAGGTCCCGTTCTTCGTTCACCTGAGAGGCAAAAGCTGAACAAATGATCCTTTCCCTTTAAAAGCCATCAGAAAAGAGCTTGAACTCAAAGGTAGGAAACGGAGAGACCGAGGAGGATAAAGATCACCCCAGGTGTGGTCTTACTCTTGAGGTAGGCTCCCCCCGCTGAAGTATATATCGTCCTGTGTGATCCGGGCTCGAGGTCTACCATCGAACCGGAGCGTCTGATGGGCCATCGTCGGGTTTACAGTTCATCTCGTTGGGTTTTAGGTGCTAAGCTAAGCTATCCGGGGCCAGAGCCTTTAGTCCATCTCTGGTGCTCTGGACCAGCCTCGAGTGTCCGTCTCCACCCGGACGCTCGGTGTGTTTCTTACAGCAACAACAACACACTTCCTGTCTCCAGTCCTGTTAGGTGCTCTCGAGCCTGGCCTCACTTCCTGTCCTCGTTCAGACCTGAGGGGCTGAAAACCTGACAAACACAAGTTAACCTGAGTCCAAATCCGGTGCTGAAGCTGAAACTGAAACGCTGGTCCTTTTGAAACCAGTTCTGGAGAAATTCAACCCGATGTCAGGCGAACCTTTTCAACTAAACCAGCAAACCTAGATCACAGAAGACGGAACAAAACAAACCAATGACCTAACCCTCGTTAGCAGAGGTAGAAATACTTGTGTAAAAATCAAATCAACTCGAACGTCTGAACCAACACTCACAGTCCAGCCTGAAAGCTGACGCTAAACACCTCCAGCGTCCTGATTTAAAGTATTAAAGTGTTCCTGTCAGAGTTTCGGTTCCTCTCTCTGAGCGTTCCCGATGTGTTCGGAGGTGTTTCAGGAGTCTGAGGCCGGGCAGGTGCTCCGTGTGTTTTTACTTTCACCATTTTACAGCTAAATCGTAGATGAAACCGCCAAACTGTCAGAGCGACCTGGACACAACTCAAGAACCAGAAACACGATTATTGACTTTGGCCGTTTCCAAAACTATGAGACGAAGGTTTTTAACAAACTGCTCGAGGTTCAGGGTTCCTAAAGTCGGAGAGAAAACGTTAAACTGACAAAACTTTGCAAAAAGAAACTTTAACATTTGGACGTCACCAAATTCAGTGTTGAAGGTTTGGTGTAAACCGAGAAATCAGCTGTTAAAGTTTCCATTGAAGTCGATGACGTTCGGTAAACAAAGGAACCCTGAACTCTGCTTTCTGTCATCGTTTACGGCCCGTCCACACGGCCCGTCCGCACGGCCCGTCCACACGGCCCGTCCACACGGCCCGTCCACACGGCTCGTCCACACGGCCCGTCCACACGGCCCGTCCACACGGCCCGTCCACACGGCTTCAAAAGTAGAACATTGCTTAACTTTTGCAGCGAGCAAAGCTACGCTTCGCTCCCACAATGCAGTTCGGCGAAGCGTGACTTCACCCCATTCAAAGTGAATGGGGTGAAGCTTTAACGCACGCTGCTGTGTGGACGGGCCGTTACAGTTTCACTCTCAGACCCCTCCTTCAGAGGAAGCTTCTCTCTCTGCTCACTCTCAGACCCCTCCTTCAGAGGAAGCTTCTCTCTCTGCTCACTCTCAGACCCCTCCTTCAGAGGAAGCTTCTCTCTCTGCTCACTCTCAGACCCCTCCTTCAGAGGAAGCTTCTCTCTCTGTTCACTCTCAGACCCCTCCTTCAGAGGAAGCTTCTCTCTCTCTGCTCACTCTCAGACCCCTCCTTCAGAGGAAGCTTCTCTCTCTGTTCACTCTCAGACCCCTCCTTCAGAGGAAGCTTCTCTCTCTCTGCTCACTCTCAGACCCCTCCTTCAGAGGAAGCTTCTCTCTCTCTGCTCACTCTCAGACCCCTCCTTCAGAGGAAGCTTCTCTCTCTGTTCACTCTCAGACCCCTCCTTCAGAGGAAGCTTCTCTCTCTCTGCTCACTCTCAGACCCCTCCTTCAGAGGAAGCTTCTCTCTCTGTTCACTCTCAGACCCCTCCTTCAGAGGAAGCTTCTCTCTCTGCTCACTCTCAGACCCCTCCTTCAGAGGAAGCTTCTCTCTCTGTTCACTCTCAGACCCCTCCTTCAGAGGAAGCTTCTCTCTCTGCTCACTCTCAGACCCCTCCTTCAGAGGAAGCTTCTCTCTCTGCTCACTCTCAGACCCCTCCTTCAGAGGAAGCTTCTCTCTCTCTGCTCACTCTCAGACCCCTCCTTCAGAGGAAGCTTCTCTCTCTGCTCACTCTCAGACCCCTCCTTCAGAGGAAGCTTCTCTCTCTGTTCACTCTCAGACCCCTCCTTCAAGGAAGCTTCTCTCTCTGCTCACTCTCAGACCCCTCCTTCAGAGGAAGCTTCTCTCTCTCTGCTCACTCTCAGACCCCTCCTTCAGAGGAAGCTTCTCTCTCTGCTCACTCTCAGACCCCTCCTTCAGAGGAAGCTTCTCTCTCTGCTCACTCTCAGACCCCTCCTTCAAAGGAAGCTTCTCTCTGTGCTCACTCTCAGACCCCTCCTTCAAAGGAAGCTTCTCTCTCTCTGCTCACTCTCAGACCCCTCCTTCAGAGGAAGCTTCTCTCTGTTTACACCAAACCTGCCAAATGAAGCTCAGACTGACGTTAGCTAGCTAGCAGTCAAACCTGGTCCACGATGTTTCCTCTAAAGGTGCGTTCAACAGAAACTGTAATTATACGGTAAAGAAACTAAACATTTCAAACCCGGCTGAAGTTCAACTCTCCGAACAGGAAGTCCAGTTTTTGATTTGCTTTTAATAAAGTGCACGGCGTCATGTGACCGTACCTGCTCCGAGGTTTTCTGCATCTCAACATGTATTTAATAAATAACCCTTAAATGCAGGATGAACAAGTCTACGCGTCTTTGTAGATAGAATGAAACGTACGGAGCTAAGGAGGATCCAAGGGAAGAAAGTCGCACAAGAGAAATGATATTAAATGATTCGTCGCAAAATAACCGGGACACAAACATGGAACAACATGGGTTGACTTTGCACGATTAAATCCACCCACTGTGTGTCCTGACACAAGAACATGTGTTTTATCGAAATGTACGACTTTAATCTCATAAATGTGTTCATAAAGTAATTTAACAATTTATCTTTTAGAAAATTTCACGTATTTTCTCTCAAGAAAAACGTGAGTATTCACAACATGCTAACAGACTGAAGCTAAGCTAGCTGTGGTTAGTGTGTGCTGCGATATGATTGGACAATCACAGTTTGGGCGGGGTTTAGGGAACAGACTCCTCCCTCTTGTAGTTTTCTACATCACGCTGATTATAAACCGGAGCAGGAAACGGTCTTTATTTTGTTGTTTTTACTCGTCAGGTATTAATTTGTCCGCACAGGAAGTGAGCGTAACATTTCATGTCAGACTGCCCCCCCCCCCTCTCCCCCCCCCTTCTTTTATTCTGTCCTTCTGTTTTATATAAAATAAAAAAACACAACTGTAAAGGTGAATAAACTATTTATAAACATCCGTCTGTTGGACTCCTTTGTTTACTTCCTGAACAGTGACATCACTACGGAACACTCACTCTTATTGGCTAGCGCTCCAACACATTGTACGTGATAGGCTAAGGGGCGGGACATCTCTAAGCTGTCGACCAATCACAACAGAGGCGGCCAGCTAACCAATCAGAGCAGCTCTGGTTTCAGACAGAGG
>JAAOOA010001807.1:32500-52500 GCA_012861695.1 Trematomus loennbergii | reverse complement strand
CCACACACACACACACACACACACACACACACACACACACACACACACACACACTATTAAAACAAGTTTCTGTTTACCTGCGTCGTGTTTGTTTACCTGTGTTGTGTTTACCTGTGTTTGTTTACCTATGTTGTGTTTACCTGTATTTGTTTACCTGTGTTGTGTTTACCTGTATTTGTTTACCTGTGTTGTGTTTACCTGTGTTTGTTTACCTGTGTTGTGTTTACCTGTGTTTGTTTACCTGCGTTGCGCTTGGCTGAGTCGTGGCAGATGTAAACGATGACGCTGCTGTCGTGAACGTAGCGCGCGCCCAGCTGAAGCTGAAGGAGGCGTCGGGGGGGAAGAAGAGAGCCAGAGCGAAACGAGACGAAAAGAGAACGCTGGAGAGCTGCTGCTGCTGGGGGGGGACAGAACTGAGAGAGATGATACATGATCAATTAGTCTATAGGACACCACTGAGAGAGATGATACATGATCAATGAGTCTATAGGGACACCACTGAGAGAGATGATACATGATCAATAAGTCTATAGGACACCACTGAGAGAGATGATACATGATCAATGAGTCTATAGGGACACCACTGAGAGAGATGATACATGATCAATAAGTCTATAGGACACCACTGAGAGAGATGATACATGATCAATGAGTCTATAGGGACACCACTGAGAGAGATGATACATGATCAATAAGTCTATAGGACACCACTGAGAGAGATGATACATGATCAATAAGTCTATAGGACACCACTGAGAGAGATGATACATGATCAATAAGTCTATAGGACACCACTGAGAGAGATGATACATGATCAATAAGTCTATAGGACACCACCGAGAGAGATGATACATGATCAATAAGTCTATAGGACACCACAGAGAGATTATACATGATCAATAAGTCTATAGGACACCACTGAGAGAGATGATACATGATCAATGAGTCTATAGGGACACCACTGAGAGAGATGATACATGATCAATAAGTCTATAGGACACCACTGAGAGAGATGATACATGATCAATAAGTCTATAGGACACCACTGAGAGAGATGATACATGATCAATAAGTCTATAGGACACCACTGAGAGAGATGATACATGATCAATAAGTCTATAGGACACCACCGAGAGAGATGATACATGATCAATAAGTCTATAGGACACCACAGAGAGATGATACATGATCAATAAGTCTATAGGACACCACTGAGAGAGATGATACATGATCAATAAGTCTATAGGACACCACCGAGAGAGATGATACATGATCAATAAGTCTATAGGACACCACTGAGAGAGATGATACATGATCAATAAGTCTATAGGACACCACTGAGAGAGATGATACATGATCAATTAGTCTATAGGACACCACTGAGAGAGATGATACATGATCAATTAGTCTATAGGACACCACAGAGAGATAATACATGATCAATTAGTCTATAGGACACCACTGAGAGAGATGATACATGATCAATAAGTCTATAGGACACCACTGAGAGAGATGATACATGATCAATTAGTCTATAGGACACCACTGAGAGAGATAATACATGATCAATAAGTCTATAGAACTCCACTGAGAGAGATAATACATGATCAATAAGTCTATAGGACACCACTGAGAGAGATGATACATGATCAATAAGTCTATAGGACACCACTGAGAGAGATAATACATGATCAATTAGTCTATAGGACACCACTGAGAGAGATGATACATGATCAATAAGTCTATAGGACACCACTGAGAGAGATAATACATGATCAATTAGTCTATAAGACACCACTGAGAGAGATGATACATGATCAATACGTCTATAGGACACCACTGAGAGAGATAATACATGATCAATTAGTCTATAGGACACCACTGAGAGAGATAATACATGATCAATTAGTCTATAAGACACCACTGAGAGAGATGATACATGATCAATACGTCTATTGGACACCACTAAGAGAGATGATACATGATCAATAAGTCTATAGGACACCACTGAGAGAGATGATACATGATCAATAAGTCTATTGGACACCACTGAGAGAGATGATACATGATCAATAAGTCTATTGGACACCACTGAGAGAGATGATACATGATCAATACGTCTATTGGACACCACTGAGAGAGATGATACATGATCAATAAGCTATTGGACACCACTGAGAGATGATACATGATCAATAAGTCTATTGGACACCACTGAGAGAGATGATACATGATCAATAAGTCTATAGGACACCACTGAGAGAAATGATACATGATCAATAAGTCTATTGGACACCACTGAGAGAGATGATACATGATCAATAAGTCTATGGACACCACTGAGAGAGATGATACATGATCAATAAGTCTATTGGACACCACTGAGAGAGATGATACATGATCAATAAGTCTATTGGACACCACTGAGAGAGATGATACATGATCAATACGTCTATTGGACACCACTAAGAGAGATGATACATGATCAATAAGGCTATGGACACCACTGAGAGAGATGATACATGATCAATAAGTCTATGGACACCACTGAGAGAGATAATACATGATCAATTAGTCTATAAGACACCACTGAGAGAGATGATACATGATCAATAAGTCTATTGGACACCACTGAGAGAGATGATACATGATCAATAAGTCTATTGGACACCACTGAGAGAGATGATACATGATCAATAAGTCTATTGGACACCACTGAGAGAGATGATACATGATCAATAAGTCTATAGGACACCACTGAGAGAGATGATACATGATCAATAAGTCTATTGGACACCACTGAGAGAGATGATACATGATCAATACGTCTATTGGACACCACTAAGAGAGATGATACATGATCAATAAGGCTATTGGACACCACTGAGAGAGATGATACATGATCAATAAGTCTATTGGACACCACTGAGAGAGATGATACATGATCAATTAGTCTATACAGGACACCACTGAGAGAGATGATACATGATCAATAAGTCTATTGGACACCACTGAGAGAGATGATACATGATCAATAAGTCTATTGGACACCACTGAGAGAGATGATACATGATCAATAAGTCTATACAGGACACCACTGAGAGAGATGATACATGATCAATAAGTCTATTGGACACCACTGAGAGATGATACATGATCAATTAGTCTATACAGGACACCACTGAGAGAGATGATACATGATCAATAAGTCTATTGGACACCACTGAGAGAGATGATACATGATCAATAAGTCTATTGGACACCACTGAGAGAGATGATACATGATCAATAAGTCTATTGGACACCACTGAGAGAGATGATACATGATCAATAAGTCTATTGGACACCACTGAGAGAGATGATACATGATCAATAAGTCTATAGGACACCACTGAGAGAGATGATACATGATCAATAAGTCTATAGGACACCACTGAGAGAGATGATACATGATCAATAAGTCTATAGGACACCACTGAGAGAGATGATACATGATCAATAAGTCTATAGGACACCACTGAGAGAGATGATACATGATCAATAAGTCTATTGGACACCACTGAGAGAGATGATACATGATCAATAAGTCTATTGGACACCACTGAGAGAGATGATACATGATCAATAAGTCTATAGGACACCACTGAGAGAGATGATACATGATCAATAAGTCTATAGGACACCACAGAGAGATGATACATGATCAATACGTCTATTGGACACCACTGAGAGAGATGATACATGATCAATAATGTAGCAGTTAGCTGTAGATGTAACTTGTAGCTGTTAGCTGTAGCAGTTAGCTGTAGCAGTTAGCTGTAGCAGTTAGCTGTAGCAGTTAGCTGTAGTTGTAAGATGTAGCTGTAAGTTGTAGCTGTTAGCTGTAGCAGTTAGCTGTAGTTGTAAGATGTAGCTGTAACTGTAGCAGTTAGATGTAGCAGTTAGCTGTAGCAGTTAGCTGTAGCAGTTAGCTGTAGTTGTAAGATGTAGCTGTAAGTTGTAGCTGTTAGCTGTAGCAGTTAGCTGTAGCAGTTAGCTGTAGTTGTAAGATGTAGCTGTAACTGTAGCAGTTAGATGTAGCAGTTAGCTGTAGTTGTAGCTGTTAGCTGTAACTGTAGCAGTTAGATGTAGCAGTTAGCTGTAGCAGTTAGATGTAGCAGTCTCATTGTAAAGTCCAATGAGACAAATGTAGATGTGTGATATTGGACTATATTAATAAAGTTTGATTGATTGATTGATTGATTGATTGAATTAGCTGTGGCTGTAAGCTGTAGCAGTTAGCAGTTAGCTGTAACTTGTAGCAGTTAGCTGTTAGCTGTAGTTGTAAGATGTAGCAGTTAGTTTAGCTGTTAGCTGTAGCAGTTAGCTGTAGTTGTAAGATGTAGCAGTTAGTTTAGCTGTTAGCTGTAGCAGTTAGCTGTAGTTGTAAGATCTAGCAGTTAGTTTAGCTGTTAGCTGTAGCAGTTAGCTGTAAATTGTAGGTTTTATCTGTAGCAGTTAGCTGTAAGCTGTAAATTGTAGCAGTTAGCTGTAGTTGTAACATGTAGCAGTTAGTTTAGCTGTAGCTGTAGCAGTTAGCTGTAGCAGTAAGCTGTAAGCTGTAAATTGTAGGTTTTTATCTGTAGCAGTTAGTTTAGCTGTAGCTGTAGCAGTTAGCTGTAGCAGTTAGCTGTAAGCTGTAAATTGTAGCAGTTAGCTGTAGTTGTAACATGTAACAGTTAGTTTAGCTGTAGCTGTAGCAGTTAGCTGTAGAAGTTAGCTGTAGCTGTAAGCTGTAAATTGTAGGTTTTTCGCTGTAGCAGTTAGCTGAAGCAGTTAGCTGAAGCAGTTAGCTGTAGCTGTAAGCTGTAAATTGTAGCAGTTTGCTGTAGCAGTTTGCTGTAGAAGTTAGCTCTAGCAGTTAGCTGTAGCAGTTAGCTGTGGCAGTAAGCTGTGGCAGTAAGCTGTGGCAGTAAGCTGTAAATTGTAGGTTCTTTCGCTGTAGCAGTTAGCTGTAGTAGTTAGCATATTCTGAACAAACTGATTCCACTGAGACAAATGTAAAATGTGTGATATTGGGCTATATTAATAAACTTTGATTTAGTTAGCTGTAGCTGTTAGCTCTTTGCAGTGAGCTGTAGATGTTAGCTCTTTGCAGTGAGCTGTAGATGTTAGCTCTTGGCAGTGAGCTGTAGCTGTTAGCTCTTGGCAGTGAGCTGTAGCTGTTAGCTCTTGGCAGTGAGCTGTAGCTGTTAGCTCTTGGCAGTGAGCTGTAGCTGTTAGCTCTTTGCAGTGAGCTGTAGCTGTTAGCTCTTTGCAGTGAGCTGTAGCTGTTAGCTCTTTGCAGTGAGCTGTAGCTGTTAGCTCTTTGCAGTGAGCTGTAGCTGTTAGCTCTTTGCAGTGAGCTGTAGCTGTTAGCTCTTTGCAGTGAGCTGTATCTGTTAGCTCTTGGCAGTGAGCTGTAGCTGTTAGCTCTTGGCAGTGAGCTGTAGCTGTTAGCTCTTGGCAGTGAGCTGTAGCTGTTAGCTCTTTGCAGTGAGCTGTAGCTGTTAGCTCTTTGCAGTGAGCTGTATCTGTTAGCTCTTTGCAGTGAGCTGTAGCTGTTAGCTCTTTGCAGTGAGCTGTAGCTGTTAGCTCTTTGCAGTGAGCTGTAGCTGTTAGCTCTTTGCAGTGAGCTGTATCTGTTAGCTCTTGGCAGTGAGCCGTATCTGTTAGCTCTTGGCAGTGAGCTGTAGCTGTTAGCTCTTTGCAGTGAACTGTAGCTGTTAGCTCTTTGCAGTGAACTGTAGCTGTTAGCTCTTTGCAGTGAGCTGTAGCTGTTAGCTCTTGGCAGTGAGCTGTAGCTGTTAGCTCTTTGCAGTGAACTGTAGCTGTTAGCTCTTTGCAGTGAACTGTAGCTGTTAGCTCTTTGCAGTGAGCTGTATCTGTTAGCTCTTGGCAGTGAGCTGTAGCTGTTAGCTCTTTGCAGTGAGCTGTAGCTGTTAGCTCTTTGCAGTGAACTGTAGCTGTTAGCTCTTTGCAGTGAACTGTAGCTGTTAGCTCTTTGCAGTGAGCTGTAGCTGTTAGCTCTTTGCAGTGAACTGTAGCTGTTAGCTCTTTGCAGTGAACTGTAGCTGTTAGCTCTTTGCAGTGAACTGTAGCTGTTAGCTCTTTGCAGTGAGCTGTAGCTGTTAGCTCTTGGCAGTGAGCTGTAGCTGTTAGCTCTTGGCAGTGAGCTGTAGCTGTTAGCTCTTTGCAGTGAGCTGTAGCTGTTAGCTCTTTGCAGTGAGCTGTAGCTGTTAGCTCTTTGCAGTGAGCTGTAGCTGTTAGCTCTTTGCAGTGAGCTGTAAAACACAAGTTGAGACAGAACCTAACAAGCTAATATAAACATCTAAAAGAACAATCAGAACACACTTCTCACTTAAAGCACATTATTCTCAACCTGGTCTGAAACAACATGTTGGAACACATCGAGCAGAAACTGATCATTCTATAAACCTTTAATCTGCAGATTCATGATGAACACATGCAGAGAGTGATCATGTGACTGTGCAGTTTCTATCCTCCATCTTCATCTCTCCTGCAGACTCTCAGATACACACACACACACACACACACACACACACACACACACACACACACACACACACACACACACACACACACACACACACACACACACACACACACACACACACACACACACACACACACACACACACACACACACACACACACACACACACACACACACACACACACACACACACACACACACACACACACACACACACACACACACACACACCATCTATTTATAACCTGAGTGTGTGTCAGCAGGGAGGAAATGGGCGCTGTCCACCGTCATCCAATCAGATAAGCGGAAGATTACATCATCATAAGACACACACACACAATTCTGCAGCTTTTAACAAGAAGTGTGTGTTAACCAAGGACCAATCAGAGACGAGTATTGATCCTGTGAGACAGACAGGAAGCAGTCCCTCCCCGTCAAAATAAAAGCCTGAGAAAGGTCCAGATTATAACCCTGAATATTACTTTTTTTAAATGATTCAGTATCCAGCATGTCTTATATCATATATACGCTGTGACATAAATATGACTAATCAACATGATTTATAAATAAACTAAATGAAAGTGTTTGACAGTGCGCTGCTGCCCCCCTGTGGTCAGACTGCGTCCCTGCAGCTGCAGACCCTAGACACTAGATAAGATGGTTTATCCCCTTGGGGAAACTCAGGACACTAAACTAAATACTTCACTTTGTGTAACTACGTTTCACTGAACACGATATGAAGGACTCACCTCTACAGAACGGCTCTCAGTCCGTCACTAATGTTGGCTTTTATATATATATCAATATATATATATATATATATTGATATATATCTATCAATATATATATATCATATATATATTGAATATATATATTGATATATATATATATATCAATGTGAGATGTCAGATGTGTGCAACTGTATTTAGTATCCTATCCATTTGAACATGATTTAAGTGGGGGGGGGGGACCTAACATCCTCTAGGGCAGGGGTGTCAAACTCAAGGCCCGGGGGCCAAATCCGGCCCGCGACTTCATTTTCTGTGGCCCCACAAGAGCTTGCAAAGAATATAATATGTTTATTATACGGTTACATGCTACTTTACAGAAGCAGGTTGCCCATAAACTACATGTCCCACAATGCATCTCAAATGTGACTTTTTTTGTCCAAATATGCCTTTTTTCTTAGAATTAGCCTTTTTCTCATAAATAGATTTTTTTTTAAAATGTCACTTTCAATGTTTTTCCAGAATTTGGATTTTCTTTTTCAATCATTTTGTGACATTCTCACTGAAGAGACTTGCAATTTTTTGCCCCAGACTTCTGCTTTCAGACGTAGTTAATGATGAAGTTATCACCCTCTCTGATAATAATCCAATGCAGAGGCAATCATGTAATATAATACATTAGTTTATATATATTATATATTTATATATGTCTTTTGATATAGTCTTAAAGTTACAACCGGCCCTTTGAGTGCAGCCTTAATGCTGATGTGGCCCTCGATGAAATAGAGTTTGACCCCCTGCTCTAGGGGGTCCATGCTCCCCCGGGAAGATTATCTTCTTTAAATGTTGAAGTTGAAAGCATCAATCTGGAGCACTCTGAGAGCAACATCAGAGATCTATGGAAACATCTCTCAACATATGAAACTGAACTGGAAGCTTTCTTTTTCTTTATGGATATTCTACAAATCATTCTCCTTTCAAACTTTACTCTTGTTATTAATAACACTTTTTTTACTGTCAAATAGTATTTTATACCTGTTTACTTTATTCTCTTATTTTGTTATAACTATAATATAAAGATGTTCCTTTATCTCCCTGAGCTGAGGTTATCAGCCTGTCAGGAGAGAGCTCTCTAAAGCCCCCCCCCCCCCCCTGCAGCCGCTTACACAGTCAAGTCCAATGTTAATAAAAGCTGTGTCCGTTTTTTGGGAGTTTGATTTATTTTAAATGAACACAAATACAAAATTAAAACCTAAACACTAAAACCATTATTTCAAAAAAAGAACTATTTCACACAAACCTCTGGTTACTGGGGCTGGGGCAGTTCAACTTGATTTTGGGGGGGGGGGGGTGTGTGCCATAGTTTATGGGCGCTGTACGCAATATAGGCGTAGTTCTGTTAGTATAAGATAATACCATTTTGTGTGTGTGTGTGTGTGTGTGTGTGTGTGTGTGTGGGTGTGTGGTGTGTGTGTGTGTGAACTCTGTTCCCACTGAGAGTAAATAATGGCTCACATGTTTGACCCTTGCTCTACCTGTCAGTCAGAACTCAGGGTAAATATAGCCCTGAGTTCTGCCTCACAGGCCCCTGATACATAACATAAGTGGAAGTGAGAAGTCTTCAAGTGTAGTGTGTGTGTGTGTGTGTGTGTGTGTGTGTGTGTGTGTGTGTGTGTGTGTGTGTGTGTGTGTGTGTGTGTGTGTGTGTGTCTCACTCTCTCTCAGGTCTCCCTCTAATTGGAGGATTTGAGGGACAGGTATCGTCAGGACAACAGCGTCGAACATTTCGCTGTCTCCCGCCCTGCTCTGGACCTCCCATGATGCACCACGGCGGAACAGACCGGTCACATGACGCTCGAAGAACACCTCAGCACCTGAAGAACCAATCACAGGGTCAGATTCCATAGATCAGCTGCTCCACACAGACAGACAGACAGATGTGTGTGTAGAATGGAATGGGAGGGATGACCCCTCTGTAATGGCCTCACAGTGACATGTGTGCTCTGCTTTCAACCCTCCTAGCACCAGGAGTCTAGTACCAGGAGTCTAGCACAGGAGTCTAGCACCAGGTGCCTAGCACCAGGAGCCTAGCACCAGGAGTCTAGAATCAGGAGTCTAGCACCAGGAGTCTAGCACCAGGAGAGCCTAGCACCAGGAGCCTAGCACCAGGAGTCTAGAACCAGGAGTCTAGCACCAGGAGTCTAGCACCAGGAGTCTAGTACCAGGAGCCTAGCACCAGGAGTCTAGCACCAGGAGTCTAGCACCAGGAGTCTAGTACCAGGAGCCTAGCACCAGGAGTCTAGCACCAGGAGTCTAGCACCAGGAGTCTAGTACCAGGAGCCTAGCACCAGGAGTCTAGCACCAGGAGTCTAGCACCAGGAGTCTAGTACCAGGAGCCTAGCACCAGGAGTCTAGCACAGGAGTCTAGCACCAGGAGTCTAGTACCAGGAGCCTAGCACCAGGAGTCTAGCACCAGGAGTCTAGCACCAGGAGTCTAGAACCAGGAGTCTAGCACCAGGAGTCTAGCACCAGGAGCCTAGCACCAGGAGTCTAGCACCAGGAGTCTAGCACCAGGAGTCTAGCACCAGGAGTCTAGCACCAGGAGTCTAGCACCAGGAGTCTAGCACCAGGAGCCTAGCACCAGGAGTCTAGCACCAGGAGTCTAGCACCAGGAGTCTAGAACCAGGAGTCTAGCACCAGGAGTCTAGCACCAGGAGTCTAGAACCAGGAGTCTAGCACCAGGAGTCTAGCACCAGGAGTCTAGAACCAGGAGTCTAGCACCAGGAGTCTAGCACCAGGAGTCTAGCACCAGGAGTCTAGAACCAGGAGTCTAGTACCAGGAGTCTAGCACCAGGAGTCTAGCACCAGGAGCCTAGAACCAGGAGTCTAGTACCAGGAGCCTAGCACCAGGAGTCTAGCACCAGGAGTCTAGCACCAGGAGTCTAGCACCAGGAGTCTAGCACCAGGAGTCTAGAACCAGGAGCCTAGCACCAGGAGTCTAGCACCAGGAGCCTAGCACCAGGAGTCTAGCACCAGGAGTCTAGCACCAGGAGCCTAGCACCAGGAGTCTAGTACCAGGAGCCTAGCACCAGGAGTCTAGTACCAGGAGTCTAGCACCAGGAGCCTAGCACCAGGAGTCTAGTACCAGGAGTCTAGCACCAGGAGTCTAGCACCAGGAGTCTAGCACCAGGAGTCTAGCACCAGGAGCCTAGCACAGGAGTCTAGCACCAGGAGTCTAGCACCAGGAGTCTAGAACCAGGAGTCTAGCACCAGGAGTCTAGTACCAGGAGTCTAGCACCAGGAGTCTAGCACCAGGAGCCTAGCACCAGGAGTCTAGCACCAGGAGTCTAGCACCAGGAGTCTAGCACCAGGAGTCTAGCACCAGGAGTCTAGAACCAGGAGTGTAGAACCAGGAGTCTAGCACCAGGAGTCTAGAACCAGGAGTGTAGAACCAGGAGTGTAGAACCAGGAGTCTAGAACCAGGAGTGTAGAACCAGGAGTCTAGAACCAGGAGTCTAGTACCAGGAGTCTAGAACCAGGAGTGTAGAACCAGGAGTCTCGCACCAGGAGCCTAGCACCAGGAGTCTAGTACCAGGAGTCTAGAACCAGGAGTCTAGTACCAGGAGTCTAGAACCAGGAGTCTAGAACCAGGAGTGTAGAACCAGGAGTCTAGAACCAGGAGTGTAGAACCAGAGTCTAGAACCAGGAGTCTAGTACCAGGAGTCTAGAACCAGGAGTGTAGAACCAGGAGTCTCGCACCAGGAGCCTAGCACCAGGAGTCTAGTACCAGGAGTCTAGAACCAGGAGTGTAGAACCAGGAGTCTAGAACCAGGAGTCTAGTACCAGGAGTCTAGAACCAGGAGAGTGGACAGCGCCCGGGGAGCAATGGGAGTGAGGGGAAGGGGGTGTACCTGAGTCAGACAGGTGTGTGTGTACCTGAGTCAGACAGGAAGTGCTTCACGATGCTTCCCATCCCCAGAGGAGTTATGAAGTCCTGGCTGCCATCTTTGTGTTTCAGTCCTTCAATACGAGACGAGTCGAAGGGCAGTAGAACGCCTGCGGAGAGCAGCTCAGCGTACAGCCTGCAAGACAAGACTCAGGGTAAAGACTCAGAGTACAGCCTGCAAGACAAGACTCAGGTGTGTCTGTGATACAGGTGTGTCTGTGATACAGGTGTGTCTGTGATACAGGTGTGTCTGTGATACAGGTGTGTCTGTGATACAGGTGTGTCTGTGATACAGGTGTGTCTGTGATACAGGTGTGTCTGATACAGGTGTGTCTCTGATACAGGTGTGTCTGTGATAACAGGTGTGTCTGTGATACAGGTGTGTCTCTGATACAGGTGTGTCTGTGATACAGGTGTGTCTGTGATACAGGTGTGTCTGTGATACAGGTGTGTCTCTGATACAGGTGTGTCTGTGATACAGGTGTGTCTGTGATACAGGTGTGTCTGTGATACAGGTGTGTCTGTGATACAGGTGTGTCTGTGATACAGGTGTGTCTGTGATACAGGTGTGTCTCTGATACAGGTGTGTCTCTGATACAGGTGTGTCTGTGATACAGGTGTGTCTGTGATACAGGTGTGTCTCTGATACAGGTGTGTCTGTGATACAGGTGTGTCTGTGATACAGGTGTGTCTCTGATACAGGTGTGTCTGTGATACAGGTGTGTCTGTGATACAGGTGTGTCTGTGATACAGGTGTGTCTGTGATACAGGTGTGTCTGATACAGGTGTGTCTCTGATACAGGTGTGTCTGTGATACAGGTGTGTCTGTGATACAGGTGTGTCTGTGATACAGGTGTGTCTGTGATACAGGTGTGTCTCTGATACAGGTGTGTCTCTGATACAGGTGTGTCTGTGATACAGGTGTGTCTGTGATACAGGTGTGTCTGTGATACAGGTGTGTCTGTGATACAGGTGTGTCTCTGATACAGGTGTGTCTGTGATACAGGTGTGTCTGTTACCTGTGGTGAGACTTCCTATAGGCCGAGGTGGCTGTGATGTATTGAGCTCCAAGATCAGCTGAGTGAGAGGAGGGGTCGGGGGGGCGACTGGTGGACATCCTGCCACCTGAGAGACAGACAGGTGAGGGACAGACAGGTGAGAGAGAGACAGATGAGAGAGAGACAGGTGAGAGAGAGACAGGTGAGAGAGAGACAGATGAGAGACAGGTGAGAGAGAGACAGGTGAGAGAGGTGAGAGACAGGTGAGAGGGAGACAGGTGAGAGAGAGGTGAGAGAGAGACAGATGAGAGACAGGTGAGAGAGAGACAGGTGAGAGACAGGTGAGAGACAGACAGGTGAGAGAGAGACAGGTGAGAGACAGGTGAGAGACAGGTGAGAGAGACAGGTGACAGAGAGACAGGTGAGAGACAGGTGAGAGACAGACAGGTGAGAGAGAGACAGGTGAGAGACAGGTGAGAGACAGGTGAGAGAGAGACAGGTGACAGAGAGACAGGTGAGAGACAGGTGAGAGAGAGACAGGTGAGAGACAGGTGAGAGACAGGTGAGAGACAGGTGAGAGACAGACAGGTGAGAGACAGGTGAGAGACAGGTGAGAGACAGGTGAGAGACAGACAGGTGAGAGACAGGTGAGAGACAGGTGAGAGACAGGTGAGAGACAGACAGGTGAGAGAGAGACAGGTGAGAGAGAGACAGGTGAGAGACAGGTGAGAGACAGACAGGTGAGAGAGAGACAGGTGAGAGAGAGACAGGTGACAGAGAGACAGGTGAGAGACAGACAGTGAGAGACAAGAGAGAGACAGGTGAGAGACAGGTGAGAGACAGACAGGTGAGAGAGAGCAGGTGAGAGACAGGTGAGAGACAGACAGGTGATAGACAGACAGGTGAGAGACAGGTGAGAGACAGACAGGTGAGAGAGAGACAGGTGAGAGAGAGACAGGTGAGAGACAGGTGAGAGACAGGTGAGAGACAGACAGGTGAGAGAGAGACAGGTGAGAGAGAGACAGGTGAGAGACAGGTGAGAGACAGGTGAGAGACAGACAGGTGAAGAGAGACAGGTGAGAGACAGACAGGTGAGAGACAGACAGGTGAGAGACAGACAGGTGAGAGACAGACAGGTGAGAGAGAGACAGGTGAGAGAGAGACAGGTGAGAGAGAGACAGGTGAGAGACAGACAGGTGAGAGACAGACAGGTGAGAGAGAGACAGTGAGAGACAGACAGGTGAGAGAGAGACAGGTGAGAGACAGACAGGTGAGGACAGACAGGTGAGAGAGAGACAGGTGAGAGACAGACAGGTGAGAGAGAGACAGGTGAGAGAGAGACAGGTGAGAGACAGACAGGTGAGAGACAGACAGGTGAGAGAGAGACAGGTGAGAGACAGACAGGTGAGAGAGAGACAGGTGAGAGAGAGACAGGTGAGAGAGAGACAGGTGAGAGACAGACAGGTGAGAGAGAGACAGGTGAGAGACAGACAGGTGAGAGAGAGACAGGAGAGAGAGACAGGTGAGAGACAGACAGGTGAGAGACAGACAGGTGAGAGAGAGACAGGTGAGAGACAGACAGGTGAGAGACAGACAGGTGAGAGAGAGACAGGTGAGAGACAGACAGGTGAGAGACAGACAGGTGAGAGAGAGACAGGTGAGAGACAGACAGGTGAGAGAGAGACAGGTGAGAGACAGACAGGTGAGAGACAGACAGGTGAGAGAGAGACAGGTGAGAGAGAGACAGGTGAGAGACAGACAGGTGAGAGACAGACAGGTGAGAGACAGACAGGTGAGAGACAGACAGGTGAGAGAGAGACAGGTGAGAGACAGACAGGTGAGAGACAGACAGGTGAGAGAGAGACAGTGAGAGACAGACAGGTGAGAGACAGACAGGTGAGAGAGAGACAGGTGAGAGAGAGACAGGTGAGAGACAGACAGGTGAGAGAGAGACAGGTGAGAGAGAGACAGGTGAGAGACAGACAGGTGAGAGACAGACAGGTGAGAGAGAGACAGGTGAGAGAGAGACAGGTGAGAGACAGACAGGTGAGAGAGAGAGAGGTGAGAGAGAGACAGGTGAGAGACAGACAGGTGAGAGAGAGACAGGTGAGAGACAGACAGACTTTTATTTAATATTTCACATTTTCTTCGTAATTCACTTTTTTTTTCTTCAATTTTTCATAATTTGAGTTTTTTTACCCAGATGTTTTCTTTGTTACTCAGAAATGTAGCCCCTAAGCCCCTCACCCTCCTCATTATCTACCTGATGTAGCCCCTGAGCCCCTGAGCCCCTGGTCCTCCCTCATTATCTACCAGATGTAACCCCTGAGCCCCTGAGCCCTGAGCCCCTGGTCCTCTCTCATTATCTACCAGATGTAACCCCTGAGCCCCTGAGCCCCTCGTCCTCTCTCATTATCTACCAGATGTAGCCCCTGAGCCCCTCGTCCTCCCTCATTATCTACCAGATGTAGCCCTGAGCCCCTCGTCCTCCCTCATTATCTACCAGATGTCAAAACCAGTACAGTTTAACCCTCATAGCAGTTCCTGTCCCAGCTGACAGGAAGGGGTGATTCTCCTGATCCAGAACCTGAGGTCCTGTTCTGTGAGTTCAGATCTTAAACTGACACCTGGACCTGGTTCACCTGGACCTGGTTCACCTGGACCTGGTTCACCTGGACCCGGTTCACCTGCACCCGGTTCACCTGGACCCGGTTCACTTGGACCTGGTTCCTGCACACCTGAGTTCTTCTTCTCTAACACATGGCTTGTTGACATGAGGTCAGGTAGGTGGGGGTCTCCTCCATTATCTGCTTCTCTCTAAACCCTCTCTGGTTCTGACTCACCTGAGCCCCTGTGGAGCCCTGTGGTTCTGGTTCTGACTCACCTGAGCCTCTGGACTTCTCCCACACTTCGATCCTCACTTTGTCCTGCAGCTCCCTGCGCAGAAGAGATGCGCAGAGGCTCCCTGTGAGACCCGCTCCTACGATCAGAACCCGGGCCATGACGTCAGCTCGGAACCGGGACTAGCTCTACAGGATAAACCGGGTCGAACCGGACTGTTTGTATAAAGTAACCCAAGTTAACCGGCTGACATTAGGTTAAACCCGCCTCCTGCGTTACAGAACTGTCTGACACCGGAACACACATGGGGACAACCGGTTAGACTTTCACAATAAAAGTCTTTCACATAAATCAGGAAGAAAATCACGGATTATATTTAAAAACATTATTAGAAACATTCAGTCTTTTCTTGTCGGTCTGTTTCACTAATAAATAATAACCTGGTTTCTGATTAAACATCTAATTCCCGTCTCTGTGAGGATCGGGCTTTTATTCTGAAGGGCAGAAACTCGAGTTGGAAACTTTACACTTCTTTATTATAGTTTATTTATTATTTACAGATTTACAGACATTCCCTTCATGTTTCTGTTTCCGGTCTCTGTTTGATTTGATCTGTTTTTAAACTTTAGCAGAAACTTTAGTCTGAAAACAAACACCGAGGATCTTTCATTCGACCAATCACAGAGAGGTACTCCCTCTGACTTCACAGCCGTCTCTTCCGCCGTTAGAACCAGGATCAGCTGATCGAGGAACTTCAGAGCATCAAAGAGCTGCCGACAGGTGAGGCTTTAACCTTTAATATTAATATATATTATTCATGTGTTTGAACCTTTTGTTAACTCTGTGTGAGCGGAGTGCAGCTGGTCACGTGGTCATAATGACGTCAATACTGATGTTCAGGGAGGAAACTGACAGAAAACAGTTCATAACAGGTCGTAACATCACGTTAATAACAGTCTGAAAACACGTTAAAAACAGACAGAAAACAGGTTAAAAACAGGTCGTAACATCACGTTAATAACAGACGGAAAACAGACAGAAAACACGTTAATAACAGACGGAAAACAGACAGAAAACAGGTTAAAAACTGACGGAAAACAGACAGAAAACACGTTAATAACAGACGGAAAACAGGTTAAAACTGACGGAAAACAGACAGAAAACACGTTAATAACAGACGGAAAACAGACAGAAAACACGTTAATAACGGTCGTAACATCACGTAATAACAGACAGAAAACAGACAGAAAACACGTTAATAACAGACAGAAAACAGACAGAAAACACGTTAATAACAGACAGAAAACAGACAGAAAACACGTTAATAACAGACGGAAAACAGACAGAAAACACGTTAATAACAGACGGAAAACAGACAGAAAACACGTTAATAACAGACGGAAAAGACAGAAAACACGTTAATAACAGGTCGTAACATCACGTTAATAACAGTCAGAAAGCTTCCACGTGTTCTGTGTTAAAGAAGGGTTTAAAACCGACAGAAAACGGATGAAATTGAACTTAGAAAGTGTTTTAAACACCAGGTCAATCTGAGAATGGATTAGAGCAGTCAGGAAGAGTTGCAGCACAGGCTTTAACATCTGATAACTGGGTTTAAAGGTCCTGAAGGCCTGCAGACAGAAACCAGGCTGAAAACAGGCAAAACAGACAGAAACCAGGCTGAAAACAGACTGAAAACAGGCTGAAAAACAGGCTGAAAAACAACTGAAAACAGGCTGAAAACAGGCTGAAAACAGACAGAAAACAGGCTGTCCACAGGGGGTCAAAGGTCAGGGGTATCTGAGGCTCTGAGGGAAACAGACTGAACACAGGCTGAAAACAGACTGAAAACAGACAGAAAACAGACTGAAAACAGGCTGAAAACAGGCTGAAAACAGACAGAAAACAGACTGAAAACAGACTGAAAACAGGCTGAAAACAGACAGAAAACAGGCTGAAAACAGGCTGAAAACAGGCTGAAAACAGGCTGAAAACAGACTGAAAACAGGCTGAAAACAGGCTGAAAACAGACTGAAAACAGCTGAAAACAGGCTGAAAACAGGCTGAAAAAGGCTGAAAACAGACTGAAAACAGGCTGAAAACAGGCTGAAAACAGGCTGAAAACAGGCTGAAAACAGACTGAAAACAGGCTGAAAACAGGCTGAAAACAGGCTGAAAACAGACAGAAAACAGACTGAAAACAGACAGAAAACAGGCTGAAAACAGACAGAAAACAGACTGAAAACAGGCTGAAAACAGGCTGAAACAGACTGAAAACAGACAGAAAACAGGCTGAAAACAGACTGAAAACAGGCTGAAAACGTGTCGTAACGTCAGGGTCAAACAGGAACTGTATCTGAGACACAGAGGAGAACAGAGAGGGAACACCATGTCCTGGAAACACATTACATCTTCTTGAAAGAAAGTGAAAACTGTAACACAGAGACCAGCTGATGAGCCTTTGGGAAAAGGAGATTAAAAACAGCTGAAAACAAGAAACAGAAATAGAATAATGTGTTTGGAAAGTGTCCGTCAGAAAGCAGGAAGCTGCAGGAGCATTTATATCAGTGAAGGAAACACGTGAAGCCACAACCAAGTCTTTGAATGCATCACCTCCATTGAGGTACTTGTACTTTAGTTTGAGTATTTGTATTTGATGCTACTTTATACTTTTACTTTGAAGTATCTGAATCCACCAAATACAAAAGTAAAATGGTCTCACACTCGACCCGTATAAACTGGATAAAGTAATAACCATTATGTGTTCAAATATCCAACGAGTACATTTACTTCTGATACTTGAAGTACATGTACCTGTAACATGTTATCTGCACTCGTACTGTTGGTACTTTAAACATTAATGCTCCTCCTTTCTGTACTTCTCAAATCAGTATTTGACTGGTGAAGGAGTATTTTAAAGCGTAGTATTTGTGTTTTAAAGTAAACCCTGAGGCGCCTCAGTCAGATGATGCTCATCTCTTCATCTCAGAATCAATAAACTGCTTTCAGACTTTAAACCTCATTATTTCTGCCTGCTTCACACCCGGTCTGCCGTTCCTCTGTGAAGTCCCTGAACACATGAGCTCAGAGTGCTCTCAGAGTCCTGACTGAGACGAGTAGATCTGCTGCAGGCGGTGCCTTCATGACCCTGACGTGTTTGATGACCCTGACGTGTTTGATGACCCTGACGTGTTTGATGACCCGGCGTGTTTGATGAGTCTGACGTGTTTGATGACCCTGACGTGTTTGATGACCCTGACGTGTTTGATGAGTCTGACGTGTTTGATGACCCTGACGTGTTTGATGACCCTGACGTGTTTGATGAGTCTGGCGTGTTGATGAGTCTGGCGTGTTTGATGACCCTGACGTGTTTGATGAGTCAGAGGTGTTTTTAAAGACCCTGACGTGTTTGATGACCCTGACGTGTTTGATGACCCTGACGTGTTTGATGACCCTGACGTGTTTGATGAGTCGACGTGTTTGATGACCCTGACGTGTTTGATGACCCTGACGTGTTTGATGACCCTGACGTGTTTGATGACCCTGACGTGTTTGATGACCCTGACGTGTTTGATGACCCTGACGTGTTTGATGAGTCTGGCGTGTTTGATGACCCTGACGTGTTTGATGACCCTGACGTGTTTGATGACCCTGACGTGTTTGATGAGTCAGACGTGTTTGATGACCTGACTGTTTGATGAGTCTGACGTGTTTGATGAGTCAGACGTGTTTGATGACCCTGACGTGTTTGATGACCCTGACGTGTTTGATGACCCTGACGTGTTTGATGAGTCAGACGTGTTTTGATGACCCTGACGTGTTTGATGACCCTGACGTGTTTGATGACCCTGACGTGTTTGATGAGTCAGACGTGTTTGATGACCCTGACAGTGTTTGATGACCCTGACGTGTTTGATGAGTCAGACGTGTTTGATGACCTGACGTGTTTGATGACCTGACGTGTTTGATGACCCTGACGTGTTTGATGAGTCAGACGTGTTTTGATGACCCTGACGTGTTTGATGAGTCAGACGTGTTTGATGACCCTGACGTGTTTGATGAGTCAGACGTGTTTGATGAGTCTGAAGCGTGTTTGATGACCCTGACGTGTTTGATGACCCTGGTGTTTGATGAGTCAGACGTGTTTGATGACCCTGACGTGTTTGATAGTCAGACGTGTTTGATGACCCTGACGGTTTGATGACCCTGACGTGTTTGATGAGTCAACGTTGTTTGATGAGTCAGACGTGTTTGATGACCCTGACGTGTTTGATGAGTCAGACGTGTTTGATGAGTCAGACGTGTTTGATGACCCTGACGTGTTTGATGAGTCAGACTGTTTTGAATGACCTGACGTGTTTGATGACCCTGACGTGTTTGATGACCCTGACGTGTTTGATGAGTCAGACATGTTTGATGACCCTGACGTGTTTGATGAGTCTGGCGTGTTTGATGACCCTGACGTGTTTTGATGAGTCAGACGTGTTTGATGACCCTGACGTGTTTGATGACCCTGACGTGTTTGATGAGTCAGACGTGTTTGATGACTGACGTGTTTGATGACCCTGACGTGTTGTGATGACCCTGACGTGTTTGATGAGTCAGACATTTTGATGACCCTGACGTGTTTGATGAGTCAGACGTGTTTGATGACCCTGACGTGTTTGATGAGTCAGACGTGTTTGATGACCCTGACGTGTTTGATGACCCTGACGTGTTTGATGAGTCAGACATGTTTGATGACCCTGACGTGTTTGATGAGTCAGACGTTTGATGACCCTGACGTGTTTGATGAGTCAGACGTGTTGATGACCCTGACGTGTTTGATGAGTGACGTGTTTGATGACCCTGACGTGTTTGATGATCGACGTGTTGATGACTGGCGTGTTTGATGACCCTGACGTGTTTGATGAGTCAGACGTGTTTGATGACCCTGACGTGTTTGATGACCC
>JAAOOA010001807.1:12500-25000 GCA_012861695.1 Trematomus loennbergii | reverse complement strand
AAACGCTGTGAGAATGGGTCTGCAGAGAGAATGGGTCTGCGGAGAGAATGGGTCTGTAGAGAGAATGGGTCTGCAGAGAGAATGGGTCTGCGGAGAGAATGGGTCTGCAGAGAGCATGGGTCTGCAGAGAGAATGGGTCTGCAGAGAGCATGGGTCTGCAGAGAGCATGGGTCTGCGGAGAGCATGGGTCTGCGGAGAGAATGGGTCTGCGGAGAGAATGGGTCTGCGGAGAGAATGGGTTCTGCAGAGAGAAATGGGTCTGCAGAGAGCATGGGTCTGCGAGAGCATGGGTCTGCTGAGAGAATGGGTCTGCAGAGAGAATGGGTCTGCTGAGAGAATGGGTCTGCAGAGAGCATGGGTCTGCAGAGAGCATGGGTCTGCGAGAGATGGGTCTGCTGAGAGAATGGGTCTGCAGAGAGATGGGTCTGCGGAGAGATGGGTCTGCGAGAGAATGGGTCTGCGGAGAGAATGGGTCTGCGAGAGAATGGGTCTGCGAGAGAATGGGTCTGCGGAGAGAATGGGTCTGTAGAGAGAATGGGTCTGCAGAGAATGGGTCTGTAGAGAGATGGGTCTGCAGAGAGAATGGGTCTGTAGAGAGAATGGGTCTGCAGAGAGGATGGGTCTGTAGAGAGAATGGGTCTGCAGAGAGGATGGGTCTGTAGAGAGAATGGGTCTGCAGAGAGGATGGGTCTGCAGAGAGAATGGGTCTGCAGAGAGATGGGTCTGCAGAGAGATGGGTCTGCAGAGAGATGGGTCTGCAGAGAGATGGGTCTGCAGAGAGCATGGGTCTGCAGAGAGCATGGGTCTGCAGAGAGCATGGGTCTGCAGAGAGAATGGGTCTGCAGAGAGGATGGGTCTGCAGAGAGAGGATGGGTCTGCAGAGAGAATGGGTCTGCAGAGAGATGGGTCTGCAGAGAGATGGGTCTGCAGAGAGGATGGGTCTGCAGAGAGCATGGGTCTGCAGAGAGCATGGGTTTGCAGAGAGCATGGGTCTGCAGAGAGCATGGGTCTGCAGAGAGCATGGGTCTGCAGAGAGAATTCCAACTGTCTGTTATCAGCCTGCAGCCAGGGAGGAGAAATCAGCTGCCTGCTCCCTGCACACAGATGTGTGTGTGAGGAAGTCCGTGGATTGGTCAATTTGGACCAATCAGCGGGGGCTTAACGTAACGGCTCCGCGGACGTAACGTAACGGCTCCACGGATTGGTCCATTTGGTTCCGGGTACCGCATGACCGTATTGCGTCATAGCTCTGGGCGTGGCTACTGGGTATCCCTACGTCACGATACCCAGGAAGAACATGAGAAATCTCCAACGAGGCGTTTTGGGAAGGTCTTCTCTGTGTTAGAGTTTTACTCGCTACAGGGTGTATTTTGAGGGTTTTTGACTCTGCACACCGTTTACATGCAGAACAACCTTCATAACACAAGGGGACGGGTAATAACCGGAAAAGCATGACATGGGACCTTTAAGAACAAATATAAAACAGAGCAGGACTAAATTAATCTGTGGATTTGGTTTAGTGAACTATGAAACTATGGCGTTTTAAATCTGTGTGTGTGTGTGTGTGTGTGTGTGTGTGTGTGTGTGTGTGTGTGTGTGTGAGTAGTTATGATGAGTTGGCTCTGAAGGACCTCCCTGCCGTGGTGAACCACATCCTGAAGGTGACGAGTCAGGAGCAGATTTACTACATCGGACACTCTCAGGGAACCACCATCGGTAACACACACACACACACACACACACACACACACACACACACACACACACACACACACACACACACACACACACACACACACACACACACACACACACACATTGTTAATGAGCTTCCACACCTGACTCCGCCTCTCTGTCTCTGATTTCCCAGCATTCATAGCGTTCTCCGCACTGCCCGAGCTGGCCGATAAGATCAAGATGTTCATCGGTCTAGCTCCCGTAGCGACCGTCTCCTTCGCCTCCAGCCCGATGGCCAAACTCTCCATCATGCCCGACTTCTTAATCTGGGTACGAGATGCTAACGAGACGCTAACGAGATGCTAACCAGATGCTAACCAGATGCTATCAGATAACCTGCTAACAAGCTAATATCACAGATTAAAAAAGCTAAATCTAAAAAGCTAATTACACGTGACCTGCTAATGACTTCATATCACAGGATTGTTACCGAGCTATTAGTTATATTTTTCCTCAGTTCGGATGTTAATTGGTTAATTGATTTCCTGTCCCCAGGATCTGTTTGGTAGGCAGGACTTTCTGCCTCAGAGTCACATGATCGAGTGGTTTGCAGAACACATTTGTGCGGATCAGCCTCTCAGCAAGCTGTGCGGAAACATCTTCTTCATCCTCTGCGGCTTCGACGAGAAGAACCTCAACGTGGTGCGTAACAACAACAACAACAACAACAAACAACGTTATTTAATTGCTCTTTTCACTGAACTGTTCGTGTACAGCTTTATTTTTATGCTGCTGTGTTTATTGTATTTTTGTAATTCTGGCACAACTATTTATTTCGCGATAAATAAAGTCCTTTCTTATCTTATCTTATATTTAGATTGTCGTACGTTAAAATAAAAACCACCACTAGGGGGCGGGGTTATCATTTGAGTTTTGAAATATCTGTTTTTTGTTTCCAGTCTCGGACGCCGGTCTACACTGAACACTGTCCTGCCGGGACCTCGGTCATGAACATGGTCCACTGGGCCCAGGTAACACACACACCTGTCTTCATGTACTTGTGGGGACCCTGATGTACATGACTCATTACCGGGACCCTAAACACCTCGTTGATTTCAGGCGGTTCACGGAGGGAAACTGATGGCCTTCGACTTTGGAGCCAGAGGGAACATGAAACACTACAACCAGGTGAGACTCTGCAACACCTGAGAGTCTCTTTCAGTTCAGTCATCATCTTTCTTAGTTTTGTTTGGCTCCTCAGAACTCAGGTTGCATGTCTGAAACTAGTTTCAAAACAACAACAAAAGAAAACTGACAATGTTTACGACGTGAAAACACATCAACTGATGCAACTCAGCAAAGGTGTAACACCAAAACAACACTTACTGATATATTTGTGTAGTAATCATATATACTGGGTTTTTAAAATGTCTCAACAAATCTGTGTCTTGCCTAAGTATATATTTTATTTCTTCTTATTTTCTTAAATTACAATATTGGTTTGGTAATAATATTATTAACATTTTATTACATGGCTTAGTTGAATACTCGATTCTGATTGGTCAATTCAGAACACGTGACACGTTGTTAATCCAGAACAGACAGACCGCTGTCAAGGATTTATGACCGTTGTTAAGGACGCTCACATCTGCAGAAAGAAGTCCGGTCGATTGAACTGTTTACAGTTTGGCTGAAAAGCAAACTGCATGCTGTTTGCTTTTCAGACCTTATAAGACAAGAGCGACAAGGAAACAGCGGAGAAGTAACGGGGCAGAAACCCTCCTTTTTACGCAGCGGTCCAGACATAGACATCAAACGGCGACACATATTCAGTGTGCAGTTCCTTTGGCATTAGGGCAGGGGTATCTAGATCCTTCCCAAGGTCTGACATCATGAAGTGTGCTACTTTTAAAGCAAGCAACCATGTTTTCAAATCTGTAATCAAAAAGCTCCTCAAAAACGCTATCGAAGCAGTTCCTGCCGTTGCTACGTAGTTTAAACGGTAACAACAGACTATTTTTCTTAGGGGATCAAGAAAGAGAAAGGAAATGAGGTTAAAAGGCGGAGCGCTGGACGTCAGATAAATCCCCAGAAGAAGACAGACAGGAAGTAGACACTAACAGGAACACGGAGCTCTGCAGAGTTAAGGACTTGTTAGTGGATCAGAAACTGTGCCACAAGATGGACGGTGCTGCCGTCAAGTTGTTGTCGCAGTTCCAGCCGTGGAACGGAGTTTATTTTTTCGTAGCGGAAGAAATACGATCATTTTTAAAATCATTTCAATTAATATTGGGAGTCGATTCCTTAGTTTGTTTAGTATCTGTAATAAGTGGGATAGTGTGCAGCGAGGCGGTCATTATGGGGAAAGAGCACCCGACAGGCTCATCAGTGCCTCGCTGCACATTATCCCTTACTTAGTAACTTTAAGAATGGGTTGAATTCATCAGGAAACCAATATGACATGAGAAAGAGCTGCTGTCTCCTGACCTGTGTCCAAGCTAACATTAGACTTTTTAAATGTCTGTAATGTTAAGTGTACTGGAAAGATAAAAACAACACTTCCTGTCCTCAGTCCACTCCCCCTCAGTACAAGGTCCAGGACATGAAGGTTCCCACCGCGCTGTTTTCAGGGGGACACGATACGCTGGCGGACCCCAAAGACGTGGCTGTCCTCCTCACTCAGGTCCGACTCTCTCTCCTTCACAATGAAACCTTTAAACCAGGAAAACAATAAAGAGCAGAATAACTCCATCATTGTTAACCTTGTTATTCTGAAAGGGTTTCCATATTAAACATTTATTTATTATCTTATTTATATATTGCACGTCACTGTACATTTTACATTTATATTCAATCTAATATGTAATATTCCATTCCTCTCATACTTCAGTATATATAATATCCTGCTTCATATTCTGTTTCTGCACATCTGGAATTCAACATTTTATTTCTATGGAGATGTTTACATTTTGGATTGTTCATTGCTTTTAATTGTTATCGTACAATGCCAAAAGCTTCCCAAATTGGGATCAATAAAGTACTTCTGATCTTATCTTCTGATCCCCTCACGGCGTCCTGCAGGTATCGAACCTGGTGTTCCATAAGCACATCGAGCACTGGGACCATCTGGACTTCATTTGGGGTCTGGACGCTCCGGAGCAGATGTTCCCGTCCATCCTGAAGCTGCTGCAGCAGGACCGCCACTAGAGGGCGCCACACCGTGTGTGAGGGCCTGTTCACGTCTGCAGCACAGCGTGGGGACCGCTGGACTTTACACCAGCAGCAGGACCTCTAAAGGTTTCAATGAGGAAAGTGTGTGTGTGTGTGTATGTGTGTGTCTGTGTGTGTGTCTGTGTGAGCGTGTGTGTGTGTCTGTGTGAGCGTGTGTGTGTCTGTGTGTGTGTGTGTGTCTGTGTGTGTGTGTGTGTGTCTGTGTGTGTCTGTGTGTGTGTCTGTGTGAGCGTGTGTGTGTCTGTGTGTGTGTGTGTGTGTGTGTCTGTGTGTGTGTGTGTGTGTCTGTGTGTGTCTGTGTGAGCGTGTGTGTGTGTGTCTGTGTGAGTGTGTCTGTGTGTGTGTGTGTCTGTGTGTGTGTGTGTCTGTGTGTGTGTTGTGTCTGTGTGAGCGTGTCTGTGTGTGTGTGGTCTGTGTGTGTGTGTGTCTGTGTGTGTGTGTGTCTGTGTGTGTGTCTGTGTGTGTGTGTGTGTGTCTGTGTGTGTCTGTGTGAGCGTGTGTGTCTGTGTGTGTGTGAGTGTGTGTGTGTGTGTGTGTGTGTGTGTGTGTCTGTGTGTGTCTGTGTGTGTCTGTGTGAGCGGTGTGTGAGTGTGTGTGAGCGTGTGTGTGTGTGTGTGTGTGTGTGAGCATGTGTGTGTGTCTGTGTGTGTCTGTGTGTGTCTGTGTGAGCGTGTGTGAGTGTGTGTGAGCGTGTGTTTTAAGCAGGGCTCTACCTATAGACCTTTTTTAACATGTTAAAGGGTTAAATCTGAATATGATGGGATATTGATTCATTATCAGAACAATAGGTTTGAATGTATAACTGAAAATGAAACTGTGACCTCTGATAATTAACCCAGCCAACAATATAACAAATCCATATCTGCATCAGCTCTTACGTTACCGCATGAATAATAATCACTTTTTATAAAGTATAAAAGCACATTTAGCTTTTATACTCAACGCTTTCTAACATGCAGTATTAGTGGTTAAGAAAGACGTTCCATCAGCCCGCACTGTGTTCTATGTTTACTGCTCGTTAGCACGTTAGCTTGCTGTTAGCATGCAGTCAGTGTTCACCTGTTGAAACACCTGTATACCTCTTTAAAGTGTCTCTGTCTGAGCAGCAGGAAGTCACATGTTCATGTTATCCTTTCATTCAACCTGTGTGCCTCACTTCTGGTCCAATACACAACTCCTATCCTGCTGTCAATCAGGAGGAACCACAGCATCCAATCAGGAGCCTTGTGGGGGCGGGGCTTCACTTTTACCGTCTTTTTATTGTAATTTCTGACATTTTCTAATCTGTGAAATGTGAACAATAATAAATCATAACACACACACACTCTTTACACGTTTTATTTAATTATTTAAGAGAATTTGAAATGTATAAATTGATCTGTATGTTACATCTTATCTACAAACAGACTTCACTTCTAAAAGGATCATCTTTTTTCTCAAAGCAATGATAAACCTGTGCATTTTCCGTTCTCTGGAACCCATCGCTCGATGTTGATGATTGACATCTCGTTTGAACCGGCCAATAGAATCGAGGGGAAGTCCCTCAAATCCATCCAAACATGACCCATTGGTGAATAGAGTGATGCGTAGCCAGAATGCTCTCGCGCTCTGGGTCATCAGAGATCATTTCAAAGTGACCTTCAGCAGCTTTCTATGCGTTTCATTGAACACGACTTTTGATCAGAAACAGCTGTTTTCCGTAAAGCTACATTGTGTGTTGTAGGGCTGTGCAATTAATCGTATTTTAATCTCGATTACGATTTTGGCTTGCAACGATTACGAAAACAATGTAATCGAAATAAAACAATTATTATTTTTATTAAAAAAAAAAAAAAAATGTAATTTTTAATTTTTTTTATTGGTTTTTCAGTTGAATTATACTTAAAGTTCAGGGTAATCAACTGTTAAAAACATACTGTTCACATTTTTTTTTTCAATATATGGATGTTTTCAAAGTAAATGGATAATCGTTTTAATAATCGTGATATCAATTATTGACCAAAATAATCGTGATTATGATTTTTGCCATAATCGCACAGCCCTAGTGTGTTGTCTTATCTCGCCTTCGCTGCCGTGATTCAGACGCTCGGCGTTAGAGTTGTGTTTCGTTCAGCTACAAATGGTTCATATCGTCAGGTAGCTGAGTGTCTTCCCGTTAAGTGGGTATGACACATTCATAGCTTGTTAAATGTTAAGAAGTGTTAAGTTGTGTTTTCCCGGGCGGGGGCGGGGCATGGGGTTAGGGTTAGTGAGTAGTAGTTAGCGCTCCTTCTTCAGCAAGTTCACGATCCTCCTGAACTTCAGTCTGCTGGAGACGTCCAGAGCGGTTTCTCCGTCCTGCAGGAGAGGGAGGAGGAGGAGGAGGAGGAGGAGGAGGAGGAAGGTGGTCAGTTTGCAGGGAGCTGAGGGTTTGTGTCGTGGTGCGTTCAGGGACCTACGTTGTTCTGGATGTTGGTGTCAGCGTGTCTCTCCAGCAGCAGAGGAACCAGGATCTGACTCTTCCTCAGACAGACGTAATGCAGGGCCGTGTTCCCCTTCTGCTCACACACACACACACACACACACACACACACACACACACACACACACACACACACACACACACAACACACACACCACACACACACACACACACACACACACACACACACACCACACACCACACACACACACACACACACACACACACACACAACACACACACACACACACACACACACACACACACACACACACACATTAAAATATATATTATGAAGGGATTCTGATATACTATAACTACTGTATATAAATATATAAATTTAAATAAATTAACAGCCAAAACATGTAATTGTTCTCTAACGTTGTGATTCCAGAGAAACTCCTAAATATGAATAATGTTAATTTAACTTTAGTTTTGATCAGAAAGCGTTCCTGTTCCTCGCCGAGCGTCTCTGTCTCGACTCGTTGGGTTTTGTAGGAAATGAAAGAATGTGAATGATTCAGATCAGGGCGTGGGAACGTGAGAGGAAACGGATCCTAACTGCAGATCAGATGAGACGAGATCATGAAGCACTTTCTGTTCTCACTGACATCAGGACGCACATTAGCATCTGTAGCATCGGGAGCTAACATTAGCATCTGTAGCATCGGGAGCTAACATTAGCATCTGTAGCATCGGGAGCTAACATCACATTCAAACAGTTTATAAACTTCACAGAAACATGTCTGATTTATTTCTGTGTGAAACATGTAGAAACCAGAGTTAGCATGAGGTCATTCATACAGAGGTCTAATGATGCTAAGCTAACTGGTGATATCTCACTTTGCTACTAGCATCATGTTTCAGAGTTTGTTGTTATTTATATCAAATCACTATAAAACATGATTTATCAAGTTTCAGTTCAGATACGTCGACTGAAATGAACCTGTCAGGTATTAGCATGCTAACGTTAGCTTTGTCAGTTAGCATGCTAACGTTAGCTTTGTCAGTTAGCATGCTAACGTTAGCTTTGTCAGTTAGCCACACAACAGTATTTTATACATTTAGTCGCTGTAAACAAAAACAAATATGTTGCGAAAAATAACCTCGACATGAAAACACAGTAATAGTTAATATTAGTAAACACACATGTTAGCACGAGGCTACATCTGTTACGACGACATGTTACGCATGGGGGACCAATGTAAAAGTAGGTTAGCAAAATGCTACTTTCGTTAGCACGTTTTCCAATGTTCACTCACGTAGTCGACAGCATCGATGTTGACGTCGCTGCTCAGTACCGCCTCCATCAGAGACACACTCTTCCTCTGCTTCTGCAACTACACACACACACACACACACTTATATATACATATATAAATACTATGTATATGTATATTTGTGTGTGTCTGTACACAAACTCGCTCGGATCAGTCATTATCCCGCATGGTTTTTCATACCACTGCTACGCTGACGACACCCAATTCATTCTGTCCTTTCCCCGCTCAGAGACCCAGTCGTCACATCTCTGCTTGTCTAGCAGACATCTCTCAGTGGATGTCTGCTCACCACCTCAAGCTCAACCTTGACAAGACTGAGCTGCTTTTCCTTCAGGGAAAAGATTGTCCCACTCTTGACCTAACAATCAACATCGGCCCCTCTGTTGTTTCCCCGACTCAGACTGCAAGGGATCTGGGTGTTGAAGTAAAAAGATATGATTCTACACTGTATTGAAGTAAACATGTATTATTTTGAATTGTATTTAGTGAACATGTATTGTTTGAACTGTTTGAAGTAATCACAACTGTCATAAGTAATCACAACGGTTTGGGGTAATCATATATATAGAAATGATACTCTTACTTTCAAACTCACTGACCCAGGGATCCTGTCACACACACACACCTCCTCTCCTCCTCTACACCAGATGTTGGTTTTAAAGTCGTTAAAGACCTCATTAAATGTATGCAGAGGGGTTTGGATGTCTGAGGGGGGATGGTTTATGTGAAGAGCTCTCATGGGAAGGTGGGGGAGTGGGGATCCCCACAGAGATAAGGGTTGACTTTTGACCTTGTGAAATTTAGGAATTTGACGTTCTGGTCGGAACTCTGATTCGCTGTATTGAACCCGACCAGAAGTGAATCCAGCCAGTAAAAACACTTGGGGGAGGTGGGCAGCTTAGACAGCTCCTCCTCACGGGCTCTCTCATTTGCTTTGGAATAGAAGGGGAGGGGAGACTCAACACATCTCCGCCCCAAAATAGGGATATGTATACTGTTGTTTTTGAGTGTAAAATGCTTCTGGTTTGCTGAGTGGCCGGTCCCGACACCTTTGTCCGCATCGCATCACAAGCCTGAAGCCCGGAGTACTCGAGTACTCTGTATAACTTGTATATGTGTTTGGTTTCCTACCAGTAAACTCAGATAATTGTTATAACTTTTGATTCCGGTGTTTTCAATTCCTTTCTTAATTTAATAGAGATCCAGCCTCATCCAACGAACGGCGCGTAGCAGAGGTGTTCTGCTCCAACAGTGTGACCCTAGATAACAACCTGTCCTTCACTGCAAACATCACTGCTACAACCCGCTGCTGCAGATACACTCTTTCCAACATCAGGAGGATACGTCCCCTCCTGACCCAGAAAGCAGGTTCTGGTCCAGGCTCTCATCATCTCACGCCTAGACTACTGCAACTCCCTCCTGGCTGGTCTACCTGCATGTGCCATCCCACCTCTGCAGCTCATCCAGAATGCAGCGGCTCGTCTGGTCTCCAACCTTCCTAAATGTTCCCACACCACGCCGCTCCTCCGCTCCCTTCACTGGCTTCCAGTAACTGCTAGAATCCACTTCAAGACACTGGTACTAGCGCACCATGCTGTGAATGGATCTGGCCCTTCCTACATCCAGGACATGGTTAAACTGTACACCCCAGCACGTGCACTCCGCTCTGCATCGGCCAAACGGCTCGCTGCACCCGCACTGCGAGGGGGACCCAAGTTCCCATCAGCAGAAACACGTGGGTTTGATATCCTGGCTCCTACATGGTGGAATGAGCTCATTGACATCAGGACAGCAGAAAGCTCACACATCTTCCAGAGCAGACTGAAGACTCATCTCTTTCACTCCACTTCGAGCGATAGAATCACTAACTAAGCACTTATATACTAACTAAGCACTTATATACTAACTAAGCACTTATATACTAACAAAGCACTTATATACTAACTAAGCACTTATATACTAACTAAGCACTTATATACTAACAAAGCACTATACTAACTAAGCATATATACTAACAAAGCACTGGCTTATCTAAAGCTAGTTGAGTAGCACTTGAAATGTGTTGGCTCTATGAAACCTGATGTTCTGATATGATTCTGTTTTCTTCTAGTTGTATCTTCTTGGTCGAATGCACTTATTGTAAGTCTCTTTGGATAAAAAGCGTCTAACAAGTAACATGTGATGTGATGTGATGTGATGTATGTCATGTCATGTGATGTGATGTCATGTCATGTCATGTGATGTGATGTGATGTATGTCCATGTGATGTGATGTGATGTCATGTCATGTGATGTGATGTGATGTATGTGATGTCATGTCATGTGATGTGATGTGATGGATGTAATGTGATGTGATGTGATGTCATGTCATGTGATGTGATGTGATGTGATGGATGTGATGTGATGTGATGTGATGTGATGTGATGTGATGGATGTGATGTCATGTGATGTGATGTGATGGATGTGATGTGATGTCATGTGATGTGATGTGATGTGATGTGATGTATGTCATGTGATGTGATGTATGTCATGTGATGTGATGTAATGTGATGTATGTCATGTGATGTGATGTGATGTATGTCATGTGATGTCATGTGATGTGATGTATGTCATGTCATGTGAGTCATGTGATGTGATGTGATGGATGTGATGTCATGTGATGTCATGTAATGTGATGTATGTCATGTGATGTGAGTGATGTATGTCATGTGATGTCATGTGATGTGATGTATGTCATGTGATGTGATCTGATGTGATGTGATGGATGTGATGTGATGTGATGTGATGTGATGGATGTGATGTGATGTATGTCATGTGATGTGATGTGATGTGATGTATGTGATGTGATGTGATGTGATGGATGTGATGTGATGGATGTGATGTGATGTATGTGATGTGATGGATGTGATGTGAGTGATGTGATGTGATGTATGTCATGTGATGTGATGTGATGTGATGTGGGATGTGATGTGATGTGATGTGATGTGATGTGATGGATGTGATGTGTTAGTGATGTGAGTCATGTGATGTGATGGATGTGATGTGATGTGATGTGATGTGATGTATGTCATGTGATGTGATGTGATGGATGTGATGTGATGTGATGTATGTCATGTGATGTGATGTGATGGATGTGATGTGATGGATGTGATGTGATGTGATGTATGTCATGTGATGTGATGTGATCTGATGTGATGTGATGATGTGATGTGATGTATGTCATGTGATGTGATCTGATGTGAGTATGTCATGTGATGTGATCTGATGTGATGTGATGGATGTGATGTGATGTGATGTATGTCATGTGATGTGATGTGATCTGATGTGATGTGATCTGATGTGATGTGATGTATGTCATGTGATGTGATCTGATGTGATGTGATGGATGTGATGTGATGTGATGTATGTCATGTGATGTGATGTATGTCATGTCATGTGATGTGATGTATGTCATGTGATGTATGTCATGTGATGTGATGTGATGTATGTCATGTGATGTGATGTATGTCATGTGATGTGATGTGATGTATGTCATGTGATGTGATGTGATGTATGTCATGTGATGTGATGTGATGTATGTCATGTGATGTGATGTGATGTGATGTGATGTGATGTATGTGATGTCATGTCAT
Source organism: Trematomus loennbergii (assembly GCA_012861695.1). Classification (NCBI taxonomy): domain Eukaryota; kingdom Metazoa; phylum Chordata; class Actinopteri; order Perciformes; family Nototheniidae; genus Trematomus; species Trematomus loennbergii. The sequence goes on along the minus strand of JAAOOA010001807.1, from coordinate 12,720 downwards.
GTGATGTGATGTGATGGATGTAATGGATGTGATGTCATGTGATGTGATGTGATGTGAGGATTGATGTGATGTGATGTGATGTGATGGATGTGATGTGATGGATGTGATGTGATGTGATGTCATGTGATGTGATGTGATGGGATGTGATGTGATGTCATGTGATGTGATGTGATGTATGTCATGTGATGTGATGTATGTCATGTGATGTGATGTAATGTGA
>JAAOOA010001807.1:0-7500 GCA_012861695.1 Trematomus loennbergii | reverse complement strand
ACGGTTAGCTTCCTGCTACAGCGTGGATCGTGCTGTCCCGGGTCAGACCCCCCCCCCCAGCTGCAGGTGAGACTCTAACGAGCAGGTAAATAAATCAGCGTGTTTTAACAATAATCTCCGGGTCTCTTTCTGTCTGTTATCCCGGTGCTCACCTCTTTATCTAATCACTGAAGCGTTTTGATTTTGTTTCCTCTGAGATTATGATGCAGTCCGTGTGGTCTCTGTCCATCTCTGTCCCTCTCTCTCTCTCTCTGTCCATCTCTGTCCCTCTCTCTCTCTCTGTCCCTCTCTGTCCCTCTCTGTCCATCTCTGTCCCTCTCTCTCTTCTCTCTCTGTCCATCTCTGTCCCTCTCTCTCTCTCTGTCCATCTCTGTCCCTCTCTGTCCCTCTCTGTTCATCTCTCTCTCTGTTCATCTCTGTCCCTCTCTGTCTTCTCTGTCCATCTCTGTCCCTCTCTGTCCATCTCTGTCCCTCTCTCTCTCTCTGTCCCTCTCTGTCCCTCTCTGTTCATCTCTGTCCCTCTCTCCCTCTCTGTCCTCTCTGTTCGTGTAATCATGTGTAATACAGTCTGTTGGCTCCAGATGTAATAAGCCCTTAAATCTTTATTAAAGCAGTCCTGGAGCTTCTCCCTTAATGTGGTCTGAGACATATATTTCATACGTTACTGTGTTAATCAGGAGTGTGTGTGTGTGTGTGTGTGTGTGTGTGTGTGTGTGTGTGTGTGTGTGTGTGTGTGTGTGTGTGTGTGTGTGTGTGTGTGTGGTGTGTGTGTGTGTGTGTGTGTGTGTGTGTGTGTGTGTGTGTGTGTGTGTGTGTGTGTGTGTGTGTGTGTGTGTGGGAATGTGGAGGAGCAGGAGGAGCAGGAGGAACGGCCACACCTGTCTCACCTGTCTCACCTGTATCTCTGTATGACAGTCTCTCTGTTCTAGCAGCGCCCCCTGCTGGCTGCTCGCTACATCTCAGCTCGTTCAGAATCTTGTTTGAACACAGTGGCGTAACTATCGCCGGTGCAGCCGGTGCCATCTTGGCTCTAATGTTGTATTCACTCCATGAGAGGTGTGTCAGAAGAGCTGCCATTGGGATCAATACATCACTACTCAGCGTCTCTGAGTCCTGAGTCCTGTGTCCTGTGTCCTGTGTCCTGAGTCCTGAGTCCTGTGTCCTGTGTCCTGTGTCCTGGTCCTGTGTCCTGAGTCCTGTGTCCTGTGTCCTGTGTCCTGAGTCCTGTGTCTGTGTCCTGTGTCCTGTGTCCTGTGTCCTGTGTCCTGAGTCCTGTGTCCTGAGTCCTGTGTCCTGTGTCCTGTGTCCTGAGTCCTGTGTCCTGTGTCCTGTGTCCTGTGTCCTGAGTCCTGAGTCCTGTGTCCTGTGTCCTGTGTCCTGAGTCCTGAGTCCTGAGTCCTGTGTCCTGTGTCCTGTGTCCTCCCCTCTGCATAACATCCCATAAGAACCAATAAGAAACACAACGCAGAGTCCCAGGGTGTTCAGAGAGGCTACGGGACATTTGGGTTACCTCTTTGGCCGGCCAGGGGCCCATGCAAATACAAATAAATAAAAAGATTATTTAAAAAAAATAAAATTATATATACCTTTTTTTTGGGGGCCCAATGGCATTGACCGCTTCACGCAGTCTTCAAAGTAACCAAGCAACCTAAATGAATTTGTAATTTGTCTGTCCAATGACCTTGCTCCCTTTCATGTCATGTGACGAGCGAACCGTTTAATCAACATGTACTGTAGCTAGCAGCAGCAAGTTCAGCAGCATTATAACAAATGTAATAACTTGCATTTATAATGTACAGCAAACCAAAGCATGAGAGCAGCGCTCAAAAGAGAAAGGACACGAGAGAACAAGGAGACGTAACGGCTAAAGAGAGAACGAGGAGAGTAACGGCTACAGAGAGAACGAGGAGACGAACGGCTAAAGAGAGAACGAGGAGACTAACGGCTAAAGAGAGAACGAGGAGAGTAACGGCTAAAGAGAGAACGAGGAGACGTAACGGCTACAGAGAGAACGAGGAGACGTAACGGCTAAAGAGAGAACGAGGAGACGTAACGGCTAAGAGAGAACGAGGAGACGTAACGGCTAAAGAGAGAACGAGGAGACGTAACGGCTAAAGAGAGAACGAGGAGACGTAACGGCTGAAGAGAGAACGAGGAGACGTAACGGCTGAAGAGAGAACGAGGAGACGTAACGGCTAAAGAGAGAACGAGGAGACGTAACGGCTGAAGAGAGAACGAGGAGACTTAACGGCTGAAGAGAGAACGAGGAGACGTAACGGCTGAAGAGAGAACGAGGAGACGTAACGGCTACAGAGAGAACGAGGAGACGTAACGGCTAAGAGAGAACGAGGAGACGTAACGGCTAAAGAGAGAACGAGGAGACGTAACGGCTAAAGAGAGAACGAGGAGACGTAACGGCTACAGAGAGAACGAGGAGACGTAACGGCTAAAGAGAGAACGAGGAGACGTAAGGCTACAGAGAGAACGAGGAGACGTAACGGCTAAAGAGAGAACGAGGAGACGTAACGGCTAAAGAGAGAACGAGGAGACGTAACGGCTGAAGAGAGAACGAGGAGACGTAACGGCTGAAGAGAGAACGAGGAGACGTAACGGCTAAAGAGAGAACGAGGAGACGTAACGGCTGAAGAGAGAACGAGGAGACTTAACGGCTGAAGAGAGAACGAGGAGACGTAACGGCTGAAGAGAGAACGAGGAGACGTAACGGCTACAGAGAGAACGAGGAGACGTAACGGCTAAAGAGAGAACGAGGAGACGTAACGGCTAAAGAGAGAACGAGGAGACGTAACGGCTACAGAGAGAACGAGGAGACGTAACGGCTAAAGAGAGAACGAGGAGACGTAACGGCTAAAGAGAGAACGAGGAGACGTAACGGCTAAAGAGAGAACGAGGAGACGTAACGGCTACAGAGAGAACGAGGAGACGTAACGGCTAAAGAGAGAACGAGGAGACGTAACGGCTAAAGAGAGAACGAGGAGACGACGGCTAAAGAGAGAACGAGGAGACGTAACGGCTAAAGAGAGAACGAGGAGACGTAACGGCTAAAGAGAGAACGAGGAGACGTAACGGCTAAAGAGAGAACGAGGAGACGTAACGGCTACAAGAGAGAACGAGGAGACGTAACGGCTAAAGAGAGAACAAGGAGACGTAACGGCTGAAGAGAGAACGAGGAGACGTAACGGCTAAAGAGAGAACGAGGAGACGTAACGGCTAAAGAGAGAACGAGGAGACGTAACGGCTAAAGAGAGAACGAGGAGACGTAACGGCTAAAGAGAGAACGAGGAGACGTAACGGCTACAGAGAGAACGAGGAGACGTAACGGCTGAAGAGAGAACGAGGAGACGTAACGGCTAAAGAGAGAACGAGGAGACGTAACGGCTAAAGAGAGAACGAGGAGACGTAACGGCTAAAGAGAGAACGAGGAGACTAACGGCTGAAGAGAGAACGAGGAGACGTAACGGCTAAAGAGAGAACGAGGAGACGTAACGGCTACAGAGAGAACGAGGAGACGTGACGGCTAAAGAGAGAACGAGGAGACGTGACGGCTAAAGAGAGAACGAGGAGACGTGACGGCTGAAGAGAGAACGAGGAGACGTAACGGCTAAAGAGAGAACGAGGAGACGTAACGGCTAAAGAGAGAACGAGGAGACGTGACGGCTAAAGAGAGAACGAGGAGACGTAACGGCTAAAGAGAGAACGAGGAGACGTGACGGCTAAAGAGAGAACGAGGAGACGTGACGGCTAAAGAGAGAACGAGGAGAGTGACGGCTGAAGAGAGAACGAGGAGACGTGACGGCTGAAGAGAGAACGAGGAGACGTAACGGCTAAAGAGAGAACGAGGAGACGTGACGGCTAAAGAGAGAACGAGGAGACGTAACGGCTAAAGAGAGAACGAGGAGACTTAACGGCTGAAGAGAGAACGAGGAGACGTAACGGCTAAAGAGAGAACGAGGAGACGTAACGGCTAAAGAGAGAACGAGGAGACGTAACGGCTAAAGAGAGAACGAGGAGACGTAACGGCTAAAGAGAGAACGAGGAGACTTAACGGCTGAAGAGAGAACGAGGAGACTTAACGGCTAAAGAGAGAACGAGGAGACGTAACGGCTGAAGAGAGAACGAGGAGACTTAACGGCTGAAGAGAGAACGAGGAGACGTGACGGCTGAAGAGAGAACGAGGAGACTAACGGCTAAAGAGAGAACGAGGAGACGTAACGGCTAAAGAGAGAACGAGGAGACTTAACGGCTGAAGAGAGAACGAGGAGACGTGACGGCTGAAGAGAGAACGAGGAGACTTAACGGCTAAAGAGAGAACGAGGAGACGTAACGGCTGAAGAGAGAACGAGGAGACGTAACGGCTGAAGAGAGAACGAGGAGACTTAACGGCTAAAGAGAGAACGAGGAGACGTAACGGCTGAAGAGAGAACGAGGAGACGTAACGGCTAAAGAGAGAACGAGGAGACGTGACGGCTAAAGAGAGAACGAGGAGACTTAACGGCTGAAGAGAGAACGAGGAGACGTGACGGCTGAAGAGAGAACGAGGAGACTTAACGGCTAAAGAGAGAACGAGGAGACGTAACGGCTGAAGAGAGAACGAGGAGACGTGACGGCTAAAGAGAGAACGAGGAGACTTAACGGCTGAAGAGAGAACGAGGAGACGTGACGGCTGAAGAGAGAACGAGGAGACTTAACGGCTAAAGAGAGAACGAGGAGACGTAACGGCTGAAGAGAGAACGAGGAGACGTGACGGCTGAAGAGAGAACGAGGAGACGTAACGGCTGAAGAGAGAACGAGGAGACTTAACGGCTGAAGAGAGAACGAGGAGACTTAACGGCTGAAGAGAGAACGAGGAGACGTAACGGCTGAAGAGAGAACGAGGAGATGACGGCTAAAGAGAGAACGAGGAGACGTAACGGCTAAAGAGAGAACGAGGAGACGTAACGGCTAAAGAGAGAACGAGGAGACTTAACGGCTGAAGAGAGAACGAGGAGACGTAACGGCTGAAGAGAGAACGAGGAGACGTAACGGCTGAAGAGAGAACGAGGAGACGTAACGGCTGAAGAGAGAACGAGGAGACGTAACGGCTGAAGAGAGAACGAGGAGACTTAACGGCTGAAGAGAGAACGAGGAGACTTAACGGCTGAAGAGAGAACGAGGAGACGTAACGGCTGAAGAGAGAACGAGGAGACTGACGGCTAAAGAGAGAACGAGGAGACGTAACGGCTAAAGAGAGAACGAGGAGACGTAACGGCTAAAGAGAGAACGAGGAGACGTAACGGCTGAAGAGAGAACGAGGAGACGTAACGGCTGAAGAGAGAACGAGGAGACGTAACGGCTGAAGAGAGAACGAGGAGACGTAACGGCTGAAGAGAGAACGAGGAGACGTAACGGCTGAAGAGAGAACGAGGAGACTTGACGGCTAAAGAGAGAACGAGGAGACGTAACGGCTGAAGAGAGAACGAGGAGACGTGACGGCTGAAGAGAGAACGAGGAGACGTGACGGCTAAAGAGAGAACGAGGAGACGTGACGGCTAAAGAGAGAACGAGGAGACGTGACGGCTAAAGAGAGAACGAGGAGACGTGACGGCTGAAGAGAGAACGAGGAGACGTGACGGCTAAAGAGAGAACGAGAGACGTAACGGCTAAAGAGAGAACGAGGAGACGTAACGGCTGAAGAGAGAACGAGGAGACGTAACGGCTGAAGAGAGAACGAGGAGACTTGACGGCTAAAGAGAGAACGAGGAGACGTAACGGCTAAAGAGAGAACGAGGAGACGTAACGGCTAAAGAGAGAACGAGGAGACGTAACGGCTGAAGAGAGAACGAGGAGACGTAACGGCTGAAGAGAGAACGAGAGACGTAACGGCTAAAGAGAGAACGAGGAGACGGACGGCTAAAGAGAGAACGAGGAGACGTGACGGCTAAAGAGAGAACGAGGAGACGTAACGGCTAAAGAGAGAACGAGGAGACGTAACGGCTGAAGAGAGAACGAGGAGACGTAACGGCTGAAGAGAGAACGAGGAGACGTAACGGCTGAAGAGAGAACGAGGAGACGTAACGGCTGAAGAGAGAACGAGGAGACGTAACGGCTGAAGAGAGAACGAGGAGACGTGACGGCTAAAGAGAGAACGAGGAGACGTAACGGCTAAAGAGAGAACGAGGAGACGTAACGGCTGAAGAGAGAACGAGGAGACGTAACGGCTGAAGAGAGAACGAGGAGACGTAACGGCTGAAGAGAGAACGAGGAGACGTAACGGCTAAAGAGAGAACGAGGAGACGTAACGGCTGAAGAGAGAACGAGGAGACGTAACGGCTGAAGAGAGAACGAGGAGACTTGACGGCTAAAGAGAGAACGAGGAGACGTAACGGCTAAAGAGAGAACGAGGAGACGTAACGGCTGAAGAGAGAACGAGGAGACGTAACGGCTGAAGAGAGAACGAGGAGACGTAAGGCTAAAGAGAGAACGAGGAGACGTAACGGCTAAAGAGAGAACGAGGAGACGTAACGGCTAAAGAGAGAACGAGGAGACGTAACGGCTAAAGAGAGAACGAGGAGACGTAACGGCTGAAGAGAGAACGAGGAGACGTAACGGCTGAAGAGAGAACGAGGAGACGTAACGGCTGAAGAGAGAACGAGGAGACGTAACGGCTAAAGAGAGAACGAGGAGACGTAACGGCTGAAGAGAGAACGAGGAGACGTAACGGCTGAAGAGAGAACGAGGAGACGTGACGGCTGAAGAGAGAACGAGGAGACGTGACGGCTAAAGAGAGAACGAGGAGACGTGACGGCTGAAGAGAGAACGAGGAGACGTGACGGCTGAAGAGAGAACGAGGAGACGTAACGGCTAAAGAGAGAACGAGGAGACGTAACGGCTGAAGAGAGAACGAGGAGACGTAACGGCTGAAGAGAGAACGAGGAGACGTAACGGCTAAAGAGAGAACGAGGAGACGTAACGGCTGAAGAGAGAACGAGGAGAGTAACGGCTGAAGAGAACGAGGAGACGTGACGGCTGAAGAGAGAACGAGAGACGTGACGGCTAAAGAGAAACGAGGGACAACGGCTAAAGAGAGAACGAGGAGACGTAACGGCTGAAGAGAGAACGAGGAGACGTAACGGCTGAAGAGAGGAACGAGGAGACGTAACGGCTAAAGAGAGAACGAGGAGACGTAACGGCTAAAGAGAGAACGAGGAGACGTAACGGCTAAAGAGAGAACGAGGAGACGTAACGGCTAAAGAGAGAACGAGGAGACGTGACGGCTGAAGAGAGAACGAGGAGACGTGACGGCTAAAGAGAGAACGAGGAGAGTAACGGCTAAAGAGAGAACGAGGAGACGTAACGGCTAAAGAGAGAACGAGGAGACGTAACGGCTGAAGAGAGAACGAGGAGACGTAACGGCTAAGAGAGAACGAGGAGACGTAACGGCTGAAGAGAGAACGAGGAGACGTAACGGCTGAAGAGAGAACGAGGAGACGTAACGGCTGAAGA
>JAAOOA010001806.1:77500-90073 GCA_012861695.1 Trematomus loennbergii | reverse complement strand
ACACACACACACCACACACACACACACACACACACACACACACACACACACACACACACACACACACACAGAGAGAGAGAGAGAGACACATGAACACACACACACACATACACACACACACACACACACACCACACACCATACATACACACAGAGAGAGAGAGACACATGAACACACACACACCACACACACACACACACACACAGTCACACACACACCACACACACACACAGAGAGACACAAAAACACACACACACACACACACACACACACACACACCACACACACACACACAGAGAGAGAGAGAGAGACACATGAACACACACACACACACACACACACACACACACACACACACACACAACACACACACGCACACACACACACACACATACACACACACACACACACACACACACACACACTTCGACCAACAAAGCAAATTAAACACCGTTTTGTTAAATGGTCTTAAAAAATATATAATATAAATTTTACACTTTTCTTTTTCACACATATTTTATATTTTAGTTGTAGTTTCTGGATCACAGATCAACACACTCACATAAACAAGTCAATATAAACTGCTTTTCTGTGCATTTTTTAAACATATAACTCTACAGAACTGTATTATGGTTTGAGTCCATCCTCTCGACGTAGTGACTTCCTCACATGAACCCACCTCTCAGCTGGAGGCCATATACAGACTTGTTTATCCTCAGCAGAGCTTTCTCCAAAGCAAACGCTGGTTCTGGACGTTCAGCTTTGCCTCGGAGGTTACTGTCTGCAGACAGGAGCCTCGGGAAGCCTTATTATTATTATCTCTGAATCAGCAGAATAGTGAGGGAGCGCTGCCAGATATGTGCTTTCCTTCAGAGCGTGCTTTCCTTCAGAGCGTGCTTTCCTCAGTGTGCTGACTGGGCTGTAAACTGTGAGGATGGGCAGTCTCTAAAAACATGGAATCAAACTGCTTCCATTGTGAGGCTTTACATGAGCAGTCCTCACCGTGTCAGCGTTACTCATCCAATCAGCGCTCAGAATAAACTCAATATCACAAAGTGGACGGATCTGAGGAGAGGTGTCCCCCTGGTCTCCAGCTGTGTGCGTCACTCTTTAGTGTCCCCTGGTCTCCAGCTGTGTGCGTCACTCTTTAGTGTCCCCTGGTCTCCAGCTGTGTGCGTCACTCTTTAGTGTCCCCTGGTCTCCAGCTGTGTGCGTCACTCTTTAGTGTCCCCTGGTCTCCAGCTGTGTGCGTCACTCTTTAGTGTCCCTGGTCTCCAGCTGTGTGCGTCACTCTTTAGTGTCCCCTGGTCTCCCAGCTGTGTGCGTCACTCTTTAGTGTCCCCTGGTCTCCCAGCTGTGTGCGTCACTCTTTAGTGTCCCCTGGTCTCCCAGCTGTGTGCGTCACTCTTTAGTGTCCCCTGGTCTCCCAGCTGTGTGCGTCACTCTTTAGTGTCCCCTGGTCTCCAGCTCTGTGCGTCACTCTTTAGTGTCCCCTGGTCTCCCAGCTGTGTGCGTCACTCTTTAGTGTCCCCTGGTCTCCCTGTGTGCGTCACTCTTTAGTGTCCCCTGGTCTCCAGCTGTGTGCGTCACTCTTTAGTGTCCCCTGGTCTCCCAGCTCTGTGCGTCACTCTTTAGTGTCCCCTGGTCTCCCGCTGTGTGCGTCACTCTTTAGTGTCCCCTGGTCTCCAGCTGTGTGCGTCACTCTTTAGTGTCCCCTGGTCTCCCAGCTCTGTGCGTCACTCTTTAGTGTCCCCTGGTCTCCCAGCTGTGTGCGTCACTCTTTAGTGTCCCCTGGTCTCCCAGCTGTGTGCGTCACTCTTAGTGTCCCCTGGTCTCCCAGCTGTGTGCGTCACTCTTTAGTGTCCCCTGGTCTCCCAGCTGTGTGCGTCACTCTTTAGTGTCCCCCAAGTTGCTGAGTTCTCTAAACGCTGCACGTGATGTCAAGTTGCTGAAGATGTTTCTTCATGTGGAACCTTTGGGTTTCTATATCTGGTTCCTTTCTGAAGCTGCTTCTCCGGTCGTTCTCCGTACCAAACAGATGTGTTTCTACTTTCGCTGAGCGATCACTTTTCTCAGAGTTTCTTCAAAAGGAGCTTTGCCGGCTGCAGGATTAAAGCCGAAGGAACGTCGATACTTCACGGGGGAGTTTTCCTGACTTCATTTCTTTAAACTCTAAGAGGCTCAACTCAATATCGAGTCCACATCAAGGACTCTGAGGGAGACACTGGAAGACATCAGACTCCAGTTCAATATGTTGATGTTTAGTGATAGCACAATGTCACAAGTGCTTTTCTAATTAAGGCGTACAGTTGCTTCTTAGATGGAAATACACACTTACAGTAAACAACATATGAAGCAGGATATTATATATATTCAGTGTTTGAGGAATGGAATATTAAATAACACAGAAATGTATCACTGAATTCAGTTAAAACATTTTTTTTAAATGTTGTTAAACTGGAGAAACATGCACCCTTTTCCTCAATCTGGGACTGAAGCTCACAGATTATTAATATTATTGAGTATTTCTCACCAGAAATGTATTCTTTCCAGTGTGCTGTGTGCCTCCTTATATCTGTATGTTTGGTCAAAATAAGAAAAATCATAAATAAATAATAATAAAAACATGTTTTTGCTAAATCCGGGAAAACTTGGAAACAGTATCGTGCTGCTTCGTGTTATAAATATATAATATATATATAATATTAACCTCATCAGTAACCTCATTCATCAGTTCATGTTCCACAGACAACACAGTCATAACAGCTGATATTACTCTATCCATCACCCTGACACACACACACACACACACACACACACACACACACACACACACACACACACACACACACACACACACACACACACACACACACACACACACACACACACACACACACACACACACACACACACACACACACACGGTCTGAGCTTCATAAATAATGCAGTTTTTTTCACAGTGTTAAATGGGGGGTTGTTCCCGTCGCTTCACTTTCTCCTGAAATAAGAAAGGTCTGAACGTTTGAAATATACAAAAAACAACCAACACTTTCTAAGCCCTGTTTTCACTGTGTGGAAAGACAGAGGAAGAAGCTTTAAAAATGTGTCTTTTTAACTTAATTCTCACAGATCTGGCATCAGGAGACAGTCTCTTTATCGGCAGTCTGTCCCTTTAAAGCCTCCTTTATTTACCCAGCGAGTCCAAGGAGAGCCGTTTCCTCTCTTTGCATGATGTCACATCACAGGCGAATATACAAGCGTAAATCCAACATTTACACAAACATTCAAACTAAGATACTGCCAATAAAACGCAGAAGTGAAACATGGAGAGGAAGTCAAATCTGAGATGAAGACTAACAGCATCTGTCCTCTCAGCAGACGTCCAGAAAACACTATCTGCTTCAAAACAGAGGTGGTAGCATTGGAAGCTAAGACGGTAGCATTGAAAACAGAGGAGGTAGCATTGGAAGCTAAGACGGTAGCATTGAAAACAGAGGAGGTAGCATTGGAAGCTAAGAAGGTAGCATTGAAAACAGAGGAGGTAGCATTGAAAGCTAAGAAGGTAGCATTGAAAACAGAGGAGGTAGCATTGGAAGCTAAGAAGGTAGCATTGAAAACAGAGGAGGTAGCTTTGAAAGCTAAGACGGTAGCATTGAAAACAGAGGAGGTAGCATTGGAAGCTAAGAAGGTAGCATCGAAAACAGAGGAGGTAGCATTGAAAACAGAGGAGGTAGCATTGAAAACAGAGGAGGTAGCATTGAAAACAGAGGAGGTAGCATTGAAAGCTAAGAAGGTAGCATTGAAAGTTAAGAAGGTAGCATTGAAAACAGAGGAGGTAGCTTTGAAAGCTAAGAAGGTAGCATTGAAAACAGAGGAGGTAGCTTTGAAAGCTAAGAAGGTAGCATTGAAACAGAGGAGGTAGCTTTGAAAGCTAAGAAGGTAGCATTGAAAACAGAGAAGGTAGCATTGAAAGCTAAGAAGGTAGCATTGAAAACAGAGAAGGTAGCATTGAAAGCTAAGAAGGTAGCATTGAAAACAGAGGAGGTAGCATTGAAAAGTTCCAGATTTGCTGCGTCATGACGACATTACTCAAATGTGGGCGGGCTTTACACCCACGGGCCAATCAGAAACGTTGCTGTCAGAAACAATGAGACGTGTTCTGGAAGTAATATGGTCTGTGTTTACATTAGCATGCTAACACTCAGAGCTAACCTGTACTGGAGAGAGCATGTGTGAAGAAGCAGGAAATCAAAAGGAAGTCACCTTGTGGTAAACCTGAGAGAGAGAAAGAGTTTGAGCTCCATACTGTTTCAGAGAGAATCCTTCATGTGGTTTGGAACATGATATGGAGTTTCAGAGAGAATCCTTCATGTGGTTTGGAACATGATATGGAGTTTCAGAGAGAATCCTTCATGTGGTTTGGAACATGATATGGAGTTTCAGAGAGAATCCTTCATGTGGTTTGGAACATGATATGGAGTTTTCAGAGAGGATCCTTCATGTGGTTTGGAACATGATATGGAGTTTCAGAGAGAATCCTTCATGTGGTTTGGAACATGATATGGAGTTTCAGAGAGAATCCTTCATGTGGTTTGGAACATGATATGGAGTTTCAAAGAGAATCCTTCATGTGGTTTGGAACATGATATGGAGTTTCAGAGAGCATCCTTGATGTGGTTTGGAACATGAAGATCTGTTTGGTATTTTGAGCAAAACACTTCAGAGACATGCTTTTATATATCTGAGACCTATAACATGGAGACCTTTGAAACATTGAGGTGATGGTGTTTCAGCCAGTATTGAGGTGTATAACCTGTATATAAATATATAAATGATTTAATGTCAGGATTTGGGGAATTGAAAGTTATTTTAATTATTTAAAAACATATCGATAGCAGTTTCTCAATTATAACATCAACATACTTTAAGGCTTACTATTTTATAATTGACATATTAGTAATAATCCCTTCCTTCAAGCCTGAGAACAAGGATTTCTTTCCATAAAAGCTTTTTCTGATGAAGCGGGCTAATGTGAGTGTGATAAATAGTGCAGCTTGTTGTCATAATTAGCTGCGGTCATTAATGACGCTCCATCAAAGAGACATATTATTAATAACCGCCGAATGGAAACAGCTTCTCTGTGCTGTATCATTATAAACACCAGATGTAGATATTTATATTCTGTACGTGCAATAATCGCTTTGTTGACCCGCTTTAAAACTACAAAAACTCTAAATCCTGCCCAGTATATGTGTCTAGTATCTAGTCAGAATATGTCTCTACACCTGATATGGACATCATAACTTCAGAAGCAGTGGCGAGCCGTCAGGGCCCTCTAGGCCCTCTGTGAGGGCCTAAGATATTCCAAAAATAATATTTAAAAAAAAAAATATATATATTTTTTTAAATATATTTTTTTAATATTATTTTTGTTATATTTTTCATTAGTTTTACCGAAAAAAAAACTTGATTTAATAAAATAACATTTCCAAAGAAATAAATCCTTCGAATCTGCCTGTTCAGTCTCTGTTTGAATGTCAGTTACTATAGCGGGCCTCTCTGCGATTCACAGAGGGTTGCTATAGTAACTGAACGAGAGAGTATGTCAAATGACAGTACAATTGACCAATCATATCTTCCCTCTAAATGGGTGGGTTTTATTATCGCGGACTTTATGACGAGTTCCGCCCGCTGTGAAACTGTTCTTGTTTCCATAGCAACAACAACTTCCTGTCAACAGCGTGAACTCGCCTTCAAAATAAAAGCATGCCAAATTACACTTAAGACATACAACTGCAACGAAAGTAACAAACACAATGCAATATAATTTTCAATGTCAATGAACACAAATTGGGTTCACAGGTGTTGTTTTGTGTGGTAGAGGGTCGCTGTCATTGATGCGTTTTGCACCCTGGGCCGTTGTTTTGATATTCCGCTGAAGTATACGCTGTGACGTAATAACGTCTTTTTTTCGAGGGAAGGGGTCAGAGGGCCTAGGTATAAAGCTCACGGCTCGCCACTGTTCAGAAGTGACACTGCAGTGAGATATCAGGTCTGTTTTTTAGACAATGCTTCATCTTGTGAAGTCAAACCATCTTATTTTGAGATGTATCTCAGATGAAACTTGTTTTTTTTTACATATTTATTGGAAAATCACCAACATCAGAAAACAGAACATTGTTGAGCATTTTCGGCTTATTTTGTAACACAGCATTTCCTGATTCTGGTAAATATAGTTCAACATGAGTTCTCTGATTTATGTAAATATCCCTTCTTATTTCAAGGAATCTTACCAAGAAAATGTTCTTTTGTTCTATTGGCAGATTGTTGTACTTATTTTTGGAGCAGCATTCTTTCCAGTGAAGTTAATAAAATAATAAATATTCAGAAGCCACAAGAACATGCAACCCAGTCTCACGGCATTTCGTGTTACTAGTCACGAAATTAATGTAATTATTGATTCGTGTTCACCAACACGATTTTCACATTTTTTTCGTGTCACACAGAACGATTTTAAATGCAATGTATTTCTATTGGTAGTATGTTTCGTGCCTGCAACACGTCTTTCTGTCCGGTCGGGTCTTGGAAGACCAGAAGCTGTGTGGTTCATAAAAACATGTTCTTACTCAATATCTTACCCTAAGCCTAACCCTATCCCTTTTATTTTAAATTGTATAATGTCTGAGTTTTTTGCCGTCAGTGAGGAAAAGAAATGGCTCAGAGCCTCAGAATACTGACATCTGTGTTTTATAAATCTTTTTTTCCTTCTAATTTGTTATTATTTACATTGCTTTTAAATCGTTTTGTGTGACACAAAAAAATGGGGAAATCGTGTTGGTGAACACGAAAATGCCGTGAGACTGTGTTGATTTAACATGACCTGCACACACGCTACATTCACTGCATGCTGCTACGATGCAGCTAACATGTTACTGAGATGCTGCTAACAGGCTGCTACGATGCAGCTAACATGTTCTGAGATGCTGCTAACAGGCTGCTACGATGCTGCTAACATGTTTCTGAGATGCTGCTAACAGGCTGCTACGATGCAGCTAACATGTTTCTGAGATGCTGCTAACAGGCTGCTACGATGCAGCTAACATGTTTCTGAGATGCTGCTAACAGGCTGCTACGATGCAGCTAACATGTTTCTGAGATGCTGCTACAGGCTGCTACGATGCTTCTAACATGTTTCTGAGATGCTGCTAACAGGCTGCTACGATGCAGCTAACATGTTTCTGAGATGCTGCTAACAGGCTGCTACGATGCAGCTAACATGTTTCTGAGATGCTGCTAACAGGCTGCTACGATGCTTCTAACATGTTTCTGAGATGCTGCTAACAGGCTGCTACGATGCAGCTAACATGTTTCTGAGATGCTGCTAACAGGCTGCTACGATGCTGCTAACATGTTTCTGAGATGCTGCTAACAGGCTGCTACGATGCAGCTAACATGTTTCTGAGATGCTGCTAACAGGCTGCTACGATGCAGCTAACATGTTTCTGAGATGCTGCTAACAGGCTGCTACGATGCAGCTAACATGTTACTGAGATGCTGCTAACAGGCTGCTACGATGCAGCTAACATGTTTCTGAGATGCTGCTAACAGGCTGCTACGATGCTGCTAACATGTTTCTGAGATGCTGCTAACAGGCTGCTACGATGCAGCTAACATGTTTCTGAGATGCTGCTAACAGGCTGCTACGATGCAGCTAACATGTTTCTGAGATGCTGCTAACAGGCTGCTACGATGCAGCTAACATGTTTCTGAGATGCTGCTAACAGGCTGCTACGATGCTTCTAACATGTTTCTGAGATGCTGCTAACAGGCTGCTACGATGCAGCTAACATGTTTCTGAGATGCTGCTAACAGGCTGCTACGATGCAGCTAACATGTTTCTGAGATGCTGCTAACAGGCTGCTACGATGCAGCTAACATGTTTCTGAGATGCTGCTAACAGGCTGCTACGATGCAGCTAACATGTTTCTGAGATGCTGCTAACAGGCTGCTACGATGCTGCTAACATGTTTCTGAGATGCTGCTAACAGGCTGCTACGATGCTGCTAACATGTTTCTGAGATGCTGCTAACAGGCTGCTACGATGCTGCTAAAATGCTGCCAACATGCTGCTAAAATGCTGCTAAGCTACTGCTAACAGGTTGCTAAAATGTTGGTAAAACGCTGCTAACATGCTGCTAAAATGCTGCTAAAATGCTGATAATATGCTGCCCACATGCTGCCCACATGCTGCTCACATGCTGCTCACATGCTGCTCACATGCTGCTAAAATGCTGCTAACATGCTGGTGAATACAATACAGCTAACATGCTGCTAACATACTGCTAAGATACCGCTAAGATATTGCTAAGATGCTGCTAAGATTCTGCTAGGATGCTGCTAAAATGCTACACACATGCTGCTAAAATGCTACACACATGCTGCTAAAATGCTACACATGCTGCTAAAATGCTACACACATGCTGCTAAAATGCTACACACATGCTGCTAAAATGCTACACACATGCTGCTAAAATGCTACACACATGCTGCTAACAGCTGCTAACATGCTGCTAACATGCTGCTAAAATGCTACACACATGCTGCTAAAATGCTACACACATGCTACATTCTGCTACCAAACTCTAATTTATTGCACAGTTTGGTGGCGTCTTTTATACACAGTTTTGTTCATCTTGCAAGCTTAGCGTTAGCTTTCTGTGTAAGCTAACACAGAAAGCTAACGCTAAGCTTGCAAGATGAACATTTTTTCTGAGTCCAGGTATTAGTCAGAGCCACAGGTGGAGACGAGGGAATGCAGTTTGATTGCATGAAATTATAAATGAACAGTCTACATTTTATTCTTCAGAAAGTGACCACGCTATAAACGGATAACGTCCTTCAGAGTTTCCCGATGAGGAGTTAATGATCCGCTGAGGGCACTTCGTCGCTCATTAATTCCTGATAATGGACACCTTTACTGATATTGCACTGTATATATATAAAACGTTAGTGTGTTTAATGTGGAAGCAGCGTTTCTCTGTTACAGTTTCTCACCAGGAGAAGATTTACCTGCTGCTTCAACACTTTGTGTTCCAACGAGTCATCGGGGTTTCGGGTCTTTAAACACTTTAATTGATCATTTTATAGTAAAAACGTTCATATTTTCTCCTTTTGATGAATATAGTGTTGGACGGTCAACAAAGCACTTTGATAAGTTACGGTATAAGTCGTATAAGCTCCGTTACTTTCATTATACATGTTTCTCGGTCACGATCGTTTCCATGAACGACCGAATGTTGTGTTACGGTAAATATTGCAGTAAGGCATTGTGGGACAGCATTTCCTCCTTTCCTTTCCTAAAGGAAGGTTCAGTGTTTCCTAAAGGAGGTTATAAAGGAAGTTTCAAAGCTCCTTTCCTATCATCTCTAGAAAATCCATACAGCTCTTATCATGGATGACACTTTTGGGTAATTTCACTCCGTAAGTAACCTCATCTCACAAATGTATTACTTTCTACAAACAGTATTTATTCCATTCTACAGTATTTATTTTCACATTCTGTTCTTGCTTATCTTTTTTCTATTTACATGTAATATAATAATTAGGGCTGTGCGATTATGGCAAAAATCCTAATCACGATTATTTTTGGTCAATAATTGATATCACGATTATTAAAAACGATTATCCATTAACTTTGAAAACATCCATTTATTGAACAAAATGTAAACAGTATGTTTTTAACAGTTGATTACCCTGAACTTTAAGTTTAATTCAATTGAAAAACCAAAAAATAAATATAATAATTACATTTTTTCTTTTTTTTAATAAAATAATATCGTTTTATTTCGATTACGTTGTTTTCGTAATCGTTGCAAGCCAAAATCGTAATCGAGATTAAAATACGATTAATTGCACAGCCCTAATAATAATAATTATTATTATACTTGTATATAATACTTGTGTAAATGTACTTTACTTTACTGTACAGAGTGAATACTTTCCAAGGTATTATGGTTGTTTCTGACAGAAGAAACTCACTAAATGTGAGTTTCTATTCATAGATATTCCTCATGGGGGGGGGGGGGGCAGCAGCAGTTCATGTTTACATTGCTTTTAAAATGCTAATATGATGGTTGGCATATTAGCATAGCGGCTAACATCTGAGCGAGCTTCTGTCCCAGGTGACCACACAGGTTCAAATCTCTTTGATCGCACAATGAATCTGAAAATAACTGAAGTCTCCAGAGCTCAGTGAACGCATCACAATCAGATTATAATAATGCCTGATGTTCGTTTGTGGTTTACAGAATCCAGCAGTCAAATGAAGATGCGATGAATTCCCTCGAAGCACAAACACACACACATGGTTTTCTATCTATGGGTTTATTTAAATCTTCCAAATCCACTGTGAACTCTAAATATAAACTCACGACCAAAGATAGGATCATGTAACACAAGATAACTGAGTAAATAACAGATGAAACACAAACACAAAACAACATGGAAATCTTCCTGTTTCCTTAAAAACATTTAAACTTTCACTGGAGCTTTGAAGTGTCGCGCTGCTTTCGGTACGCTGTTGTGATTCTCAAATTATAGTTGCATAACATTCCAAATACATCTTCAGGAGGGTATATTGGTCGTATGTTTCGTGCCTGCACCAAATAATAACGAATTAGAAGGAATTTTTTTTTAAAATCCAGATGTCAGTATTCTGAGGCTCTGAGACATTTCTTTTCCTCGCGGTCGGCAAAAAAACTCCA
The DNA here is from genome assembly GCA_012861695.1 of Trematomus loennbergii. Taxonomy (NCBI): domain Eukaryota; kingdom Metazoa; phylum Chordata; class Actinopteri; order Perciformes; family Nototheniidae; genus Trematomus; species Trematomus loennbergii. The sequence continues at coordinate 79,307 of JAAOOA010001806.1, read as the reverse complement.
ACTTTATACAATTTAAAATCAAAGGGATAGGGTTAGGCTTAGGGTAAGATATTGAGTAAGAACATGTTTTATGAACCACACAGCTTCTGGTCTTCCAAGACCCGACCGGACAGAAAGACGCATAACAGGCACGAAACATACTACCAATAGAAATACATTGCTTTTAAAATCGTTCTGTGTGACACGAAAAAAATGCGAAATTCGTGTTGGTGAACACGAATCAATAGATTACATTAATTTTGTGACTATTACACACGAAATGCCGTGAGACTGGGTTGTACATGTCACTAAGATGCTGCTAACAGGCTGCTAACATGCTGCTAAGATGCTGCTCACATGGTGCTGAAATGCTGCTAACATGCTGCTAACATGCTGCTAAGATGCTGCTCACATGGTGCTGAAATGCTGCTAACATGCTGCTAACATGCTGCTAAAATGCTGCTAACATGCTGCTAAAATGCTACACACATTCTGCTACCAAACCCTAATGTGTTGGACAGTTTGATGGCGTCTTTTAAGAGCATGTAAGCAGCATGTTATTAGCATCTTAGCAACAGCTTAGCAGCATGTTAGCGGCAGCTTCTTAGCAGCATGTTAGCGGCAGCTTCTTAGCAGCATGTTAGCGACAACTTAGCAGCAACTTAGCAGCTTCTTAGCAGCATGTTAGCAGCATTTTAGCAGCAATTTGGCAGGATGTTAGCAGCTTCTTAGCAGCTTCTCAGCATCATGATAGAAGCATGTAAGCAGAATGTTAGCGGCAACTTAGCAGCAATTTAGCAGCAACTTAGCAGCATGTTAGCAGCAACTTAGCAGCTTCTTAGCAGCATGTTAGCGGCAACTTAGCAGCAACTTAGCAGCATGTTGTCGGCAACTGAGCAGCATGTTAGCAGCATGTTGTCGGCAACTTAGCAGCATGTTAGCACCATGTATGACATTTGTTTGAAGTAAAGAAATAAATGAAGTTGATGATGATATTAAATACTGAATGAGGTGAGGAAACAGGTAACAAAAGATAGAGGAATGAGAAAGGAAATAAAATGAAAATGAGACAACACTTTTGTATTTGCACCCATTTTCTCATGAAACCTGATAAAAAATATTCGTTTTCTTCGATGTGAACAAACAGCTTATTTCTCTCAAATTTCGTGCAGAAATCTGTGAAGAAAATGGACGTGAGTTAGTAGGCTACTTCTCCTTTTCCAAAATCACATTTGCAGCTAACAGGAACGTGCCGACTTTCACAGATTTGAGCAAATGTGACCAAAGTCTGAGTGATTATTCTTCTGTTGCAACTCCTGAAGATCTGTTGTGTTCCTGTTTGACAGAGAGGAGGAGAAGATTTCATAGAAAATGTGAGAGGATGCTTTGTGCAGCATCTGTTTCCAAGCGTCTGTTGAAAAGCACTTTGTAAATGTCATGTTTTACAGAGTGAGGAGGCAGCCTGATGACATTAGATTATATATAGTTTACTATGTTTAGCTCCAGTTAAAGTGATATATCTGAGAGATCCTGTTTCGATATATTATCCAGTGTGACCCCCCACAGGACTTTGCTTATCGCGACAGGCACACAATAAAACAGTGGAAACAAACATGTTTGACTTTCATTAGTGAATGAAACTGTGTGCCCTTCATAGTCTGTGTCCAATATTGTGTATTTGTATATATTGTATATATATCCTATATACAGATGTAGCACTCCAGATAGGACTCCAGCTTACAGCTTCCTGCCTGCTTCCTGCCTAAGACCTGCCTGAGGCCTCCTTCACACGGGAACGTTTGCGTTTATGCACAGTATGCGTATTCAA
>JAAOOA010001806.1:57500-75000 GCA_012861695.1 Trematomus loennbergii | reverse complement strand
AGAGTTCATAGAAAATGTGAGAGGATGCTTTGTGCAGCATCTGTTTCCAAGCGTCTGTTGAAAAGCACTTTGTAAATGTCATGTTTTACAGAGTGAGGAGGCAGCCTGATGACATTAGATTATATATTAGTTTACTATGTTTAGCTCCAGTTAAAGTGATATATCTGAGAGATCCTGTTCGATATATTATCCAGTGTGTGACCCCCCCCACAGGACTTACAAAGCACCTAACTAGATCAAGTATACCCCGAACCCCCCTCGCATGTTTGGACCTCGGTATTTAGGAAATCCTGGATACGGCCCTGGTTCTACTCGGCCGACATCGAGTCAAAGAGTATATCAGAGTGAGAGGGTGTTCATTAATATATTTGGCAGTTTGTAGTAAGTCTGTAGATGTGTGTGTGTGTGGTGTGTGTGTGTGTGTGTGTGTGGTGTGTGTGTGTGTGTTTCATGTAAGGCCTCTCACGATCATTAATTTTGTTGGATACATTTTCCCAGAAATTATTGCGATAAACGATAGTCTGTGTCCAATATTGTGTATTGTATATATTGTATATTTAAGCAATAGCTCACGACAGGCCTTGGTATATGCTCATTATATCACAGCTAAGGGGCGTGGTTCGGCCCGACGCGAAGCGGATTGGCTAAGAACCAATCAGATTGCTTGATTTTACTTGTCCGTTTTTTAAATATCCTATACAGATGTAGCACTCCAGATAGGACTCCAGCTTACAGCTTCCTGCCAGCTACCTGCCTAAGACCAGCATCTGGGAATGTAAGCCCTCCCACTATTTTCCAAGAGGGCGTTGCCAGATTTTCAATTTCAGGATTCAACCAGGAGATGGCGCTTCATTCACAAATACAGAAAGACAATTTTCATGGACTTTCAGTTTTGTTTAGAAGGAGCATTTGAACACATCAATATTTTAGATCAAATAAAGTATATCTAATCTTGTAATTCAATAATATATAGTCTTTATATATTAAATAATCATAATAATAATGTAAATGTTTACATTACACTTCTTTATTTGTCATGCGGTCTACCTACGCTGTAAAATGTATTATCTCTTGGATGTACACACGGCATCTATTGCACGTCTGTCCGTCCTGGAGAGGGATCCCTCCTCTGATGCTCTCCCTGAGGTTTCTCCCATTGTTCCCTTTAAACTGTGGGTTTTTCTCTGGAAGTGTTTCCTTGTACGATGTGAGGGTCTAAGGACAGAGGGTCTAAGGACAGAGGGTCTAAGGACAGAGGGTCTAAGGACAGAGGGTGTAAGGACAGAGGGTCTAAGGACAGAGGGTCTAAGGACAGAGGGTCTAAGGACAGAGGGTCTAAGGACAGAGGGTCTAAGGACAGAGGGTGTAAGGACAGAGGGTCTAAGGACAGAGGGTGTAAGGACAGAGGGTCTAAGGACAGAGGCTCTAAGGACAGAGGGTCTAAGGACAGAGGGTCTAAGGACAGAGGCTCTAAGGACAGAGGGTCTAAGGACAGAGGCTCTAAGGACAGAGGCTCTAAGGACAGAGGGTCGTTTGCTTTAATATGCAGTATATTTTTTGTATATTTTTGTGTTTGCTTCCTCCTGCTCCCTTTCAGACACATACTGTATGATTTATTATTATTATTAATATGAAGATATTATTAAGATAAGATAAGATGTTACTTTATTGATTGAACATGTTAGTTTAGCATGTGCTATCCCACGGTAATTCAGAAGGCTCACATTCTGACCATTATTTAAAACAATGGGTGCTTTCATAATAATGATGAGAAACTATGAAATAAGAAATGAATCAAATTAAAATGTAATTATCATATCATATATTATATAGTGTATTGTATTATTAAGTAATATCATGCATTAACCCCATTATAGCAGATGCCACATTGAATGGATGAACACATGTATGCATCAATAATTACAACAGAGTATTTCTAAATACAAGTTGTAAAAACTTATATGTATTTAATACTAATAACATAATGATTCATTCAGATGATAATACTTTTCAGTGTCTGTCTCATGCAGCAGCAAATTAGGATTAAAAATTGAGAGCCGACTGCATTTCCTCTCGTTCGTTTTTTTCGACTAAACAACATTATTTTGTTAAAGGGGACCTATCATGCAAAATGCACTTGTGTACGTCTTTTCTACATGAACATGTGTCCCCGGTGTTCCAGGGAACTCACCAAGTGTCAGAAAACACAACCCTCTCTATTTCCTCCATACCCAAATCTCTAAAAAAGGGCTGCAACGGATCTGATAAAAACTGATCCGATTTGAAACACTGTCCTGACGTCAGGACGGTGGCGCTATACGGCTATTGGGCCAACTCCACCAATCAGGGGAGACAGCCACGGCCATTGCCGTTCCAAAGCGCTGGAGACGCTGTAGTACATATGCCAGCCTGTAAGTGGTGCTGTTCTCACTGAATCAGCCCTTGCAGAGCAGAGCTAAAAAAAAGTGCAAATAGAGCGAAATGAGGCTGGCTAAAATGCATGATCTGTTTGGTATTTTGAAAACAGAAACGTATAAATATACCTTATATAGATATGGCCCTACAACAGGGCTTCTCAAACTCCGGACCAAGGTCGGATCCGGACCAAACTAAAATCAATCCGGACCGAAACCCTGTGTCCATTATAAAAAAAAAAAAAATTATTAAAAAAAAAAAAAGATTCTGATTCTGATAAATTAATGTTACATCATCATGTACGCGCGTCTTGTGTCTGACGCGTTGTGAGAATGAACGTGCATATATTTTACTTGTGTGTACGAGCGTGACACGCATAGCAGACCGCAAGTTAACCGCAAGTTTACCTTGACTTTCTTCTGCTTCTAATGCCTTTTTGCCGAGGTTCAAGGCATTGGCTTCAGACAAACAGTGCCATTTCTCCCACTAGTTCAAGCCACCATACTGTATGTATGTATTGAATGTGTGTGGTGTATATTACAGGGGCGCCGTTTACCGACAGCAAGGCAGGCAAGTGCTTGGACCAGAAGGGGTCCCCAAAGAAGGTAGATTAAGAAGGTCCACAGCAACGACAACATGAAACACCCTTTAATGTACTGCAACGACATGTCGGGCCCCATGCATAGAGCGCCAAGAAAACTGCTTCTTAATTTCAGTTTTGTTTCTCCGGTCGGGGGGGGGGGGGGGGGACTTTACTGGCATTGATCCGGACCAGTGACCTTGTATAAAGTTCACAACTGGACCTTTAATAAAAAAGTTTGAGTACCCCTGCCCTACAATATATAATTTAAATATACCATGATAGGTCCACTTTAAATAACAACATGGTGATGTTTTGTAAATGATTACATGTCTCTTATTTAGCACAGACTATGATCCTATCCGTGACATATGGATCTTAACAAAGATCCGCTATACATTAGTACCAGACATACTGTCCATCCAGCTTACTGTGTCGAAGTTGATTTCACATGAGCTCCAGTGTGGAACCCCACTGCACCCCTGGTGGATCAATGATCCATTGCAGCTGGCTTCACAATAATTACATTTATTTATCACGGGGGCGGTCTCAAGTGAAACTGGAGGTTGTCTCTTGATCGCGATCAGATCACGGGCAGACCCCGTGCCGACCACGGCCCTCGCGTTTCAAACTGTCCTAAATGAGCTGCTACATCTGTATATGCTAAGGTCCCGCTACTGCCACGATAGCAGTCATTTAGTGCGCATATGTGTAATTAAACCCATGATATCAAAATCTCACTCCAGCCAGGTACCCAAAGTTGGCAACCCTGCTATAAAGGAACTACAGCACGGTCACATGACTTCACGTCAACACCGCTAAGCTAAAGGTGGCTAATGTTGGGCTATAAAGGAACTACAGCACGGTCACATGACTTCACGTCAACACCGCTAAGCTAAAGGTGGCTAATGTTGGGCTATAAAGGAACTACAGCACGGTCACATGACTTCACGTCACCACCGCTAAGCTAAAGGTGGCTAATGTTGGGCTATAAAGGAACTACAGCACGGTCACATGACTTCACGTCAACCCCGCTTAGCTAAAGGAGGCTAATGTTGGGCTATAGAGGAACTACAGCACGGTCACATGACTTCACGTCACCACCGCTAAGCTAAAGGTGGCTAATGTTGGGCTATAAAGGAACTACAGCACGGTCACATGACTTCACGTCACCACCGCTAAGCTAAAGGTGGCTAATGTTGGGCTATAAAGGAACTACAGCACGGTCACATGACTTCACGTCACCACCGCTAAGCTAAAGGCAGCTAATTTTGGGCTATAAAGGAACTACAGCACGGTCACATGACTTCACGTCACCACCGCTAAGCTAAAGGTGGCTAATGTTGGGCTATAAAGGAACTACAGCACGGTCACATGACTTCACGTCACCACCGCTAAGCTAAAGGGGGCTAATGTTGGGCTATAAAGGAACTACAGCACGGTCACATGACTTCACGTCACCACCGCTAAGCTAAAGGAGGCTAATGTTGGGCTATAAAGGAACTACAGCACGGTCACATGACTTCACGTCACCACCGCTAAGCTAAAGGTGGCTAATGTTGGGCTATAAAGGAACTACAGCACGGTCACATGACTTCACGTCACCACCGCTAAGCTAAAGGGGGCTAATGTTGGGCTATAAAGGAACTACAGCACGGTCACATGACTTCACGTCACCACCGCTAAGCTAAAGGAGGCTAATGTTGGGCTATAAAGGACTACAGCACGGTCACATGACTTCACGTCTCCACCGCTAAGCTAAAGTGATGTTGCAGATAGTAGAGGTTAATCTTTAAGACGTACAGGTGACGTCTGTATCAGGATTGCATTTGTTGTTCATGTGATAAAACCTCAATAAGTGTATTTGTCTCTGCAGGGTTACATATATATTTTCTGACTCAGTGTTTTTGGCATCAGGATGATTTTTACTTTTAACGTGTTGAGTGATATTGAAATGTGCACACAGCTCGCTGCCGAACGAATGTTCGAAATGAGACGGAGAGGAAAGAGAAGCTTCTGCATGCTTTAGTCATCTCCATTCAGACAGGATCCACTCTCAGGAGAGATATTCTTATTCTGTCTTTATTTGTTTTGGTGCCACATTAAGATTATTTCACCGTTGAGTCACAGCAGAGAGAGGAGGAGGATCTGACACCGAGCAGTTATTATTATTGACTGTGTGGGTCTATAAGATGCTAAATTACATAAACAATAAGAAGTGCTAAAATGGTTTCATCTGGAGAAATGTCTAGAAAACTAAAAGTGAAATCCTCACTTCAAACTAATGTTATGTTCAATGATGAATAATACAAATATAAAATAATTATAATTCTAAATAAACATATAAAGGAATACTATAAGGTACTCGAAAGGCCGATTGTCGAACCTCAGATTGAGGAGGAACAAAGCGGAGTTACTGTGGAGGTGCTGCAGGAGTATGGGGTGAGGGGTCTCTACTCAGGGCCATCCAATCTCTGTACTCCCAAAGCGAGAGCCGGGTCCTCGGCAGGAAGTCGGACCCATTTCAGGTGAGGGTTTGTCACCAATCCTGTTTGTGATATTCATGGATAGGATTTTGAGGCGTAGTCGTGGGGAGGGGGTCTGCAGTTCGGTGGACTAAGGATTGCACCACATGTGGTTCTAATGGCTTCATCGGTCTGCGACCTTCAGCTCTCACTGGATCGGTTCGCAACCGACTGTGAAGCGGCTGGGATGAGGATCAGCACCTCCAAATCTGAGGCCATGGTTCTCAGCAGGAAACCGATGGACTGTCCACTCCAAGTAGGGAATGAGTCCTTACCCCAAGTGAAGGAGTTCAAGTATCTCGGGGTCTTGTTCTCGAGTGAGGGAACAATGGAGCGTGAGATGGACCGGAGAATCGGAGCAGCGGGAGCGGTACTGCAGTCGCTTTACCGTGTGAGGAAAAGAGAGCTGAGCCAGAAGCTCTCTGTCTACTGGGCCATCTTCGTTCCTACCCTCACCTATGGTCATGAAGGATGGGTCATGAAGGATGGGCATGAAGGATGGGTCATGAAGGATGGGTCATGAAGGATGGGGCATGAAGGATGGGTCATGAAGGATGGGTCATGAAGGATGGGGCATGAAGGATGGGTCATGAAGGATGGGGCATGAAGGATGGGGCATGAAGGATGGGTCATGAAGGATGGGTCATGAAGGATGGGTCATGAAGGATGGGGCATGAAGGATGGGGCATGAAGGATGGGCATGACCGAAAGAACGAGATCGCGGATACAAGTGGCCGAGATGTGTTTTCTCCGCAGGGTGGCGGGCGTCGCCCTTAGGGATAAGGTGAGAGGTTCAGTCAGTTGCTGAATGTTCTCTAAACGCTGCACGTGTTGTCAAGCTGCTGAAGATGTTTCTTCATGTGGAACATTTGGGTTTTTATATCTGCATCTTTCTCAAGCTGTTTCTCCTGATGGAAGAGTTTTGGAACGTTTGCACCTGCAGGCCTCCGTAGTTTCCTATATGTTATCATGCATCTCTTTCACAAAGCCTGTTTATTCTGCCTCTGTTTTATAAAGTGTTTTCGCCGTCAGACGCTCTGACCCACTCGGACGGAGATTTACCGCCTCTTCAGCTCGTGATTTATTTCCCCATCGCTCGCCTTCTCTCTTTAACGTTCTGTTGTTTCTTCTCGCCTCACTTCGCCTCCTGTCAGCATCTCAATGTGTCCAAGAGACGTTCCTTTAATTAAGGTCTTTCAATCCATCACACACTGACATCGACTCTCTTGTAGACGTATTGAAAGGTGTAGAAATGAAGCCTTTCAGATCCTCCTCCTCAGTTTAAGGTATGGATTATTATGTGCAATATTATATTTATTAATAATGTGCTATAATAACATGCAATTACGTATCTGCCACTATGTCTTTTTACACTACTAAATACTGTTAATATTTACATTAACTATGTGACCGTCTTTGTTTCCTGTAGACGTATTGAAAGGTGTAGAAATGAAGCAGTTTAGATCCTCCTCAGCAGTCAAGCCCTCTGATTGGTAGATGGACTTTTGGTAATAATAGCATGATAGGCGATGATGTTTCAAGCGTTTAAAGATTCTTTAAGGAGACAATTTAAAGAGCCAAAATTCTGAAAAAAGTGAAAATGCTGAAAAATATGTGAAAATGCTGGAAAACACTATTTGAGCATTCTGAAAAAAAAAAAAAACTGAAAAAAATTCAAATTTCTGAAAGAAGTTAAGATTCAAAAAAGTTATTTTAAAATAAAGTAAAAATAGCAAAATATGAATGATGCTGCTGCAGTTTAACCAGACGTGCTTCATTAAAACCAGTTCAGGGATACATTTATCCGAAAAGGAATACAACAATACAATTTGAACAACTATTTTACAAACTAAAATGCATCTGTTCTCCTGACCTGTTTGTTTATCTCCTGGAAACGTTGATCTGGGTTGTTCCTCCATTCAGTGTGTGGTCTGAAGAAGCAGACATACATGATGCATGTTTCTCTAATTCATATATGTTGAGGAATAATTTCTTTGGTTTGTCGAGTTTTCATCCAATCAGCTTCCTAAATATGATTTAAGGTTCAAGGTTAGTTTATTTGTAAAGCACATGTTAAGACACAGAGGCAAGTTTAAACAGAACCGTGACATCGCGTCCTGATTTCACAAACTACACAGCGGCCGACCGTTACCATGCATCAAAAACATTACAGCGTTATTATCCCGTTGACTTTGACAGCGCTATTATAAATATACAACATACTTATTTATATTTATTGAAGGGATTAATTTAATGTTTGTGATGTGGATCATCAGCTCAGCGACCTTGTGAGTTCAGACGCACGTCGACATAACTCCAACTATCGCTGTTTGGAGGGGAATGAGACCATAACTCTCTCACACACACACACACACACACACACACACACACCACACACACACACACAGACGTGGAGCTGCTTTAGCTGAAGACTGATCACCTGGATCAATACTCAGTCGTGTGTAACGGATAAATCCAGAGGAAGTGTAGTTAGTGTTCAGAGAGACGATCATTTCTGGTGTTTATGAGCTGTGTGTGTGTGTGAGTGAGTGTGTGTGTGTGTGTGTGTGTGTGTGTGTGTGTGTGTGTGTGTGTGTGTGTGTGTGTGTGTGTGTGTGAGTGTGTGTGTGTGTGTGTGTGTGTGTGTGTGTGTGTGTGTGTGTGTGTGTGTGTGTGAGTGTGTGTGTGTGTGTGTGTGTGTGTGTGTGTGTGTGTGTGTGTGTGTGTGTGTGTGTGTGTGTGTGTGTTGTGTGTGTGTGTGTGTGTGTGTGTGTGTGAGCTGTGTGACAGTTTGATTTTCTGAGTGTTAATTATTTGTATTTATTTAGGGGTCAGTCATGTTTCGTTTCAGTCGTATTTTTCTTTTTTAAATGTTTAAATCAACCGTCACAAAGGTCTGCACACACATCAAAATGTACACACTACACATTGAATGACGGTTGTTAACTTAAAAAGAAAGTTATTTGCCAGAACAAAAATAGTAATGTATTTCAATCTTTCCCCAAAACCCCACAGTCCCCAAACTAACATCTCCTAAAAGCGTGTCCTCTGTAGACTGTCTTCATTTAAACCCATTCAGAACCAGGTTTATCACCAGGTGGGTTATATATATACATATACATATGATACATCAGATTTCTCTCCTAATATGAGCGCTGAGAGTAATATATATCTAATATACAGATCTAATAATGTGAGTGAGTGATCATACTGAAATGCATATATTGAAATCCTCCATTTGTCTCCATGCAGGTTCATATGTTGAGCCTCAGTGATATATCTCCAGGACTCCTCTTCTCCAATTCAATATATTAACTGAGGCGTGATGAATCAAATATGTTCATCTGGTCTTTTATTCCACACATGAATAAACCATCTAGCTTCAGGTGAGCAATGTTTAAACCATGCCGGAGATTTCATATTCTGAATATTCTGAATCCATCCCGGGTAAATCACCCTCATGCTTTCAGACGTAAACTATCAGAGAGGGAGCTCCTTTAAACCTGAGGGGGGAAACATAAGTTAAAATTCTTATAAAGTCAAAACATTAAAAAAGTTACAATTCTGAAAAAAGTTCAAGCTCAGAAAAAAGTGAAATATCTGAAGAAATAGAGAAAAAGTCAAATGTCTGGAGGGTCTCTGTGTAATCTCATACAAATACATAAAAGATGGTTTAAATCAGTCACCAACCTTTGTAAGCCCAAGATCACGGCCTTGGTGAAAGTAGTGGGATTCATATATATGTTCTGCTCCGGACAAAATTCTTATTATTATTCCGCCGACTTATTTTGGCCCTCTTCTCCTCCCACATTCCACATCGCAGAAACTCCGTTCAAACATCAAAACGTTCAGCTCGGTCGGGAATCGCAGGCTTATTACTTTTATCATTCATAACTTTCATAATTCCAGAGATACATCCCATAATACATCCCATTTTTAACATGAAGTCAATGGAGACATTCTTCAGACTTCAACAAATCTTCATGCGACTTCAACTGCTAACTGTTCATTCATACTTTCACTCAGAAACCTCATTCCAACTTTAAAATGTTAGACATCTTTCTGACATTATTCGTGTAATACAACTTTTAAATCTGATTCTTACTTTTAGAGATATTAAACATTGTTCAGACCTTGGTAAAGAGGCTTTCTTCAGACTTTAACATTAACTAGAGTGCGTGATGTCACAGCTAGAGTGTAGGAATTCTTGAAATGTGCCTTCATATATTTTTTTTAAACTGCCATAATTCCCAAACCCTACATTCCTGAGACATCATTTTCATGATAAACGTAGGAAAACATCTCGTAGCTTGAAAAATGACAAATAATTAAGCAAAATGCCTCTTGAGGGCATGAAGTGACAAAAACGTTCAACATGTCTCCATTAAAGCAGCAGCCGCACACCTTTAGTTAAACTGCCAAAAAGGCCACATTATTAACCCGAAAGTACACAAAGATTACACTTCAGATACTCAACTTCCTTGACATGCTTCACGTTTTGAAATTTCACAGATATCTGTTACGGTTCTTCGACAAAACGTTCACATGTAAGAGGTTCATCTCTCATTCAGAACAATGCAAACCTTGATCTCTACAGAGCTCGTTAGCTCAACTATAAACACCTGTGTAATGGAACACGATGATGTCATCACTCCAATGCTCATCTTCCAATGCTTCCTCTTCCATGCCTCAACAGCTCTACGCCAAATCTGAAATCTCACCATATGCCGTTTCCATGGAAACGGCATATTTTTATATCCCTCGCCATAAAAAACGATGTCCCTTTAACTCCTATGAAAATGTTCAAAAAGTGCTCAAAATTCACATGTGTGCTAACAGTCCAGCCGTGAAGACATCTACGAGACAGTTTTGAGATTTCTTCAAATGCCGTTGCCATGGCAACACAATGCTCACCATGAACACGGTGTTCTCATAACTTCAGTGAAAATGCTTCAAACGGCCCAAAACTTCACAGGTTTGGTAACGATGCAGCCATCCACACATCTAAGCGTATTATGGGGTGTCATCAAATGCCGTTGCCATGGCGACAGATCATTCACCATCAAGTTAGTTCAAAAGTTTGCAGTTCAAATATTCTGCTGCTTTCCCAAGCCTTTTTACTTTCTTTTCTTCACTCACTCACTCACTCACTCAGTGTTCATGTATCATTTCAATCTAAATGCTTCACTTTCTTACACATTACATTTCAGCATAGCAGTTTAGCATCAGATTTTCAGCATAAAGCATTCCCACTAGCAATTTCTTCAGGAATTGCATTCTCTAGTTGCATCTGAATTACATCAAATCATTTGGGGCAACTTCCAATTTCATTAAACCAAGAACTAACATAACATAACTAACATGTCAAAAAGGATACATATATATATTTACATCATACCTATCATTTTAAGTTTCATTCATTCCTAAATATAAATGTATGTAGCTTATTTTCCATTTGTTTGAGTGAATGAGAGAATTATTTTGTTGACAGCAACAACAACAAAGATAAAAACAACATCTTGCAGTGAGCAGAAAACATAAAGTGCCGTTTTAACTGTGAGGCTTATCCACTTCATGCAAGTGCAACATTTAACATTAACATTGTTATTTTAACACATTCTTACAAATTCAAAATTCTAACAACATTCTTTATCCGTGCATAGACCATTGGTGTGTTCACACCGTACGCGATGCGAATGACGCGTTCGCGCAGTAGCCAATCGGCGGTGAGGATCTCAGCCTGCCGTCACTGAGGTTGAATCAGAAAACCAAAACATCAGCCGTTAGCTGTCAGCACACAGAGCTCACAGCTCCTCATATCTGTTCAGAACCTGTATAACCTGTATCTGTGTCTGTAGCAGCTACAACATTAGTTTAGCCTGATCGATCCGAACTCCATTCAGAAAACACGCATTTTAAAAGGTTTTTCGCCTGCAGTCTTGTCTGCACACTTGTCAAAGCATTAATTCATGTTTCTTACTAACCGGTATCAGTATATAGTTATTCCGGCATCATTTTGAAACGTGTATTACAATTAAATCACGGTAAAATATGTTCATTTTGTTGTAATTGGTATCTACCATAAGTGCAGTGAATTAAAAATATGCAGCATTACTTGAAATCAGTCTATTATTTTCGGGAGCGACAGGGAATGTCTCAAAGACACATCAATCAAGTGGCACCTGCTAACGGGGTGGTGGATGATAGGCTTACATCTAAAAACTTTTTTTTTGTTAACGGTGCGCGATCTACCCGCACCACACTGATCATTATGAACTAAATGTGAACATTATGAAAAAAAGGTGACAATTATGAAAGAAATCCAAATTCTGATAAAAAGTCAAAACTAAAAAAAGTGAAATTTCTGAAAAAGTCAACATTCTGAGAAAAAAAACAGCTCGGGGAAAAAAGTATAATTCTGAGAAAAAAAAGAATTCTGGCCAAAAAGTCAAAATTCTGAAAAACATTTAGAAATCTGAAAAAATGTCAAAATTCTCAAAAGTAAAATATTCTGAAAAAGTAAACATTTGGAGAAAAATAAACTTTTGGAGAAAAAGTTAAAAAAAACTGTCACTGTTGTTGGAAAGTACTGGAGTTGAAGTACAAAGTAGAAACATTGAAATTCTGAAGTAAAGTACAAATACCTTATTTTACTTAATTCAGTACTTGAGTAAATCTTCTTACTTTCGCCTCTGGGTCTCAGAGCGTTTAAAAAGTTAAATATTTTACAAACATTTTACTTTTTATTCGCAGGTTAAACTGTGTGTGACACATAGATAAGAGAAGTCTATTGAATGCTTTTAAATCCTCCTCTGAGCTGCTGAGGGACCTTTATTCTGGAGCCCTGCAGCATTTCCCTCACTTTTTTAAGATGAGCAGAAACGTTGGAGGTTATATGAAATGTCAGCGGCTCTTTCTTCTGATCCGTGAAAGTCTTCTTTCAATCAGCTGTACCTCAACCTTCTGGAAACAACTTTTAAAGGAGGTTTCTGGAAGTCATTGAAGAGAGTCTTTTAACCTCAGACAGAGACCTGAGGCTAGACCCTGACTCAGCATGACTTCACTTCCTGTCATCTGGTCTGGAGCTCAATATATAAGATATATATATATGCCGTTAATAACTGTTCAATATATACCTGGCTGCTAAATCCTCAGAACTGTTACAGGATGTGTTTTTTGTAAACTTTTTTATTATATATATATTTGTTTATCAAATGTACCTGTCCCCTCTGTGGGACTAATAAAGGGATTCTGATTCTGAATGGTGTCTGGATGTGTTTTTGGTCGTTATCCTGAAATAATGTCTGAGCTTAACACAAGCTGAAGAGATTTTAACGGTTTGTTCTACCACATAAAATATGTCAGTAAATTCCCAACTGGTGGATTTAAAAAATAGAGGTTGCTAACATAGGTTGGAAATGAGCTATTAGCTAAAATCTGGCATAATTCATCTCTTCTCTTTTCTGAGATTAATGTATTTGTATGAGTGGTCCTTGTTGAAATAAATACATAATATATATATAACAGGTGTCCAACATTAGCTGCGTGAAGTGAAGTCATGTCTCTTAATGGATTTGTATTAATGAAGGCTTCTCTTTGTGTCGTCTCAGGAGGAATCTGCATCGCTCAGTCTCTGAAGATTCCTCACGACCACAAACCCTCAGACTTTGATAAAATAATCCGCATGCTGCTGGACACTCGATACGCCCGCGCCGTCATCCTGTTCGCCTCCGACGAGGACATCAGGTACGTCCCAGTTACAGCTTAAAATGACAACCATACAACATACTGAAGACATACAACAAAAAGGGAAATTCTGATAAGAAAAGTACAAATTCTGATTAAAACGTCAACAATTCTGAAAAAAGTGAAATTTCTGAAAAAGAAAAAGAATCTGGAAAAAAAAGGCCCGGTCCCTTCGAATAAGGAACAGATTTTAACTGTCAGATGGTTTATTATTATTAGTAGTAGGATGTTATCTGTGCAAGTTTTACAGCCTGTATTTCTTCTATCCAGAGGCATCCTGAATGCCAGTAAGCGAGCGGACCAGGTGGGTCACTTCCTGTGGATCGGCTCTGACAGCTGGGGCGCCAAAAACAGCCCAATTCTGCAGCTGGAAGAGGCGGCAGTGGGCGCCGTCACCATCCTGCCCAAAAGAGCCACCATCAGTGGTACGTTCAATATATCACATTCACTCCATCCTGCCCAAAAGAGCCTCCATCAGTGGTATGTTCAATATATCACATTCACTCCATCCTGCCCAAAAGAGCCTCTATCAGTGGAACGATCAATATATCACATTCACTCCATCCTGCCTAAAAGAGCCTCTATCAGTGGAACGATCAATATATCACATTCACTCCATCCTGCCCAAAAGAGCCTCCATCAGTGGTACGTTCAATATATCACATTCACTCCATCCTGCCCAAAAGAGCCACCATCAGTGGTACGTTCAATATATCACATTCACTCCATCCTGCCCAAAAGAGCCTCCATCAGCTTCAGAAAGAGTCAAATTCTGAAAAAAAGTCAAAACTCTGAGAAAAAGTCAAATTTCTGAGAAAACATCAAAATCCTTAGAAAAATTCTGAGAAAAAGTTGGAAAAGTCACCATTTTGAGAAAAAATCTAATTTATGAGAAAAAGTCAAATTTATGAGAAAAATTCGTTAAAATCCAAGTTCTGAGAAAAAGTCAAAATTCTAAGAAAAAGTCAAAATTCTGAGAAAAAAGTCAAAATTCTAAGAAAAAGTCAAAATTCTAAGAAAAAGTCAAAATTCTGAGAAAAAGCTGGAAAAGTCAAAATTATGGTCAAAATTCTAAGAAAAAAGTAAAAATTCTGAGAAAAAAGTCAAAATTCTAAGAAAAAGTCCTAGAGGTCAAAATTATGAGAAAAAGTCTAATTCTGAGTGTTCTCCAGTACTGCAATACTACATCCTGTCCAAAAGAGCCTCCATCAGACTGCTGCTTAAAGGAATACCTGCAGGTGACCCATTCATCTCCTATGGAACACCACAGGAGGTACAGAGTTCACTAGATGTCTTTATCACCGTGTCCTCAGCAGCTACAGTGTAGATGTGTCAATGAAAGTCCTCCTCCAACAGAGCAACATGAATATATATAGGACATAAAACAGATAAAATAGTGCAAGAGAATGTTAAAGTAAATACAAATAAAATAGAAATAGTGCAAGAGGAGTCTATACAAGTAAATGGAATATGATATATTAGATAAATAATGCGCAAGTTGCAAACAGATGAATGTTTATGGATGTTCTTCACAGGTGTTTAACAGTCTTACTGTGGGAGGAAACCGTCTCTGAGTCTGCTGGTTTTAGTCCTGATGCTGCGGTACAGTTTGTTGCTGGGGTCTTTTTGTAATCTTTGTAATTTTGCAATGTAAACTAAACCTCAGAAGTCATTGAAAGAGATCAGAAATGTTATATTTGAATAACTCTACTGTGGAGGATATCACGAGGCCTTGAGGCAGTTGGATGTAAAACACAATATGAATGATGAAGGCAGTAATTTGACCCAAACACACGGATAATTATAAACACAATATGTCTCCTTCCTCTCCTGAGCTCCAGCTTCTTTATCTCCTGAGTGTTGCTCTCCATCATCAGAACATTCATGCTGTCACTAAATGGCCCAGGACTGTTTGATGATGATTATATATCATCACCTTCATCTTCCTGCCATCAGCCCGTCTCCATCTCACTCGCTCTGCAGGGATTTAGTTCCTCTAAAGGAGAAACGCTTCCTCTCTCCTCATCTGTCCGGAGAGGCAAAAGCATCTCTGTTTGGCATGGGCATTCATTATTAAAATAGTATGAATTGAACGTTAAACAGACCACCAGACTTCTAAATAAATGAGATGAGAAAATGTCAACAATTCTGAGAAAACGTTGAAAATGTCAAAATCGTGAAGAAAAAGTCGAACTCTGACAAAAAATCGAAATCTTGAGAAAAAGTCGAAAATGTCAAAGTCCTGAGAAAAAGTCAAAATCTAGCTTTCATTCGAATTCCATCCGAATGCTTGAAAAAGAAAAATCCATAATAGTTTGATTAGTGGTTGGACTGTTGGGTTTAGTTTCATGGTGGCGGATATTTAACCCTGAGCCTGTTTTTCAGGTCTCAGGCTCGAAAATGCCATTCCCAGAACAAATGACCATATCTTCCCTTCTAAAAGGGTTACATTAATAATCTTTTTTCTCAAAGTAATGATAAACCTGTGAGTTGGATGTAGAACAGTCAGAATCAATATAGATGTTTTTTATTTTATTCAGATTGAACAAAGTAAAAAACTGTAAATTATAGTGTCCGTCCAAAAATTATTTTGTACTTATAGTGAAAACTACCCTTGGATGATGGGTTAGTAGACTAAAAGCTTTAGGGATCCAAAGTACAACTATAATAAGTACCCTGTATCAAGATTGATGCAAAACAAGTGACATTTGACCTTTTTAGAGAGATTTAGCAAAAAGAAACCACTTCTGGGGTCATTTGGGTGGATTTGACCTATCTCTGGCCCCCCTTGCTCGATTTGGATGCGCATGTAATTTTGCATCAGAGTGAACCTATCTCTAGCTTTGACATCTGGAAACGGAAAAGCAGTTTTAATGCTTATGGATTATCAGAAATCATTTCAAAGGGACACAGACACATTAGATTAACCTATGGATTAACTTCAGCAGCGTTTTTATCGTTTTAATGCCATTGAAGACCACTTTGGAGAGACTACAGAGCCAAGGTAACCATGTTAGCATTTTTAGCTACCTAGCGTCACCTGTTTTGATGTCCGTTTTTGCTTATAACGTCGCAAATTCGTATAATTCAGTGATAATGTCGGTGTCAATCGATTCTGTGTCACCTCACGATGTGAAACGATGTCATGGATGTGGTGAAGAGATAAATAATAAGGTTTAGTGAGTGATTTTCGGTGCAGTAAGGTATTAGCATTTTTCGCTCGTTGCTAATTCAGAGGCTCAGTGTTAGCATTGTGGGTTTTCTTTTGAAAAAAAAAGATCAGTTAGATGAGTTTCTTCCCGTTACATAGATATAAAACATTCATAGTTTATTAAATGAACATGCCCTCAGACACTGTTTCCTGCAAGATGTTGCGGCAGTGCCCCGGCACCGGGGTCTCTCGGGCTAAACAGGTTAAACATATAGCCATGTTCAGTTCATACGAAGATTTTGAGTTCTTAAATTGTCAGATTTGATCACTTTGGGGAGTTCAAGTTAATCTTAAAGGACAGAGAACAGAATCCATTGGTCGATGTGATTGCTCTTATAACTCCTAATTGAAGTCATTTTAAGATTGTGCCAGTTTTTACTGTTTTATAACAGTTTCTTTTATTTGCATATTGACTGGTTAATGTTCCATTTCATGTGTGTTTCACAGATGTATTCCTCTGCCTTTGGTTTGTGTTCATGCGTTTGGTTTCTGCAGCTTTTAGTAAACGCTGCGCATGTCTCCTCAAGTTGCTGAAGATGTTTCTTCATGTGGAACATTTGGGTTTTTATACCTGCATCCTTTCTGAAGCTGCAGCGTGTTGTTACCTGTCGGCCTCCGTATAAAAAGTCCTTTAGAGACATCCTCTGCAGACACACGGCTCATCATGAGGTTCCTCCACGCCTCTTAACGACATGAATCCAATCAGCCCGTTCACCTTCTCTAACACTCAGTCGACCCACACTGTCGTCTCATAACTGGAAGTGTTTGTCAGTATATCTGAAATGACTAGGTTAGCTACGTTAGCTAGCTAGCTTACAGCAGATCTGCAGCGTTTTGTATTTGCAGCTTTTAGTAAACGCTGCCATGTCTCCTCAAGTTGCTGAATGTTTTCTAAACGCTGCATGTGTTGTCAAGTTGCTGAAGATGTTTCTACATGAGGAACATTTGGGTTTTTATATCTGCATCTTTCTGAAGCTGCTTCTCCTGATGGAAGAGTTTGGGACGTTGTTTGCAATCTTTTTA
>JAAOOA010001806.1:35000-52500 GCA_012861695.1 Trematomus loennbergii | reverse complement strand
GAACCCCCTCTCTTTAATGTATTGCACACAGGACCATATGTTTTCTATATGACTTATATAGCCTTATAACACTGCAGTGGCTTTTAACTCTCCAGGAAAGCTCTGGTGTTATCCTTTTATCACACAGCGCTGCTCTGACACCTGCATTTCCCTACAGGGATGAATAAAGCTGTTTCTTATCTTATCTTACATCCTCTCCCGGGATGAACACATGTCTGCTTCTCCGCCCTGACCTCCACTTCTGTCTGTGCTCTGCGTTCAATGTTATCCGCCAGGAATCGGTAAACGAGACGATGGTGAGACGTGGTGGAGTAAAAGATGGTGATCAGAAAGAAGCATTTAAAGTCCTGTCACAGGTCAAAGGACGGACAGACAGACTGAGTGCTGTAACTCTGTCTGATTCATCGTTAGTCTATAAAAAGTCAGATCATAAAAAGTGAAAAATGTCTTCCATAAATCCCCAAAGTCCAAGGTGACGTCTTTAAATGTCTTCTCCGAGCAACAGTCCGAAACCCAAAGATATTAGCGTGATATCAGACGGAGAAAAGCTGCTTTATTTTGGAGGATTTAGAACAGGAAATGATTGATTTGAAGCAATGACTTGATGAACATTGTCTTGATGTTTAGGTTTTCGGATGTTCAATTGTCCGGATATCGAAATGTCAAGACCTTAAGGTGTTTGAATGTATGGATGACTGAATGTCTGGGTTTCTGGATGCCTGGAGGTCTGGGTGTTCAGATGTCTAGATTTGTGAGTGTTTAGATGTTTGAATGTCTGGATTTCTGGATGTTTTGATGTCTGCAGGTCTAGGTGTAAGGACGTTCAGTTGTCCAGACTTTGATTGTTCAGTTGTCTATATCTTTAAATGTTCAGATGTCTAGATCTTTAAATGTTCAGATGCCTAGATCTTTGGGTGTTCAGATGCCTAGATCTTTGGGTGTTCAGATGCCTAGATCTTTGGATGTTCAGATGCCTAGATCTTTGGTGTTCAGATGCCTAGATCTTTAGGTGTTCAGATGTCTAGATCTTTAGGTGTTCAGATGCCTAGATCTTTGGATGTTCAGATGCCTAGATCTTTGGATGTTCAGATGTCTAGATCTTTAGGTGTTCAGATGTCTAGATCTTTGGATGTTCAGATGCCTAGATCTTTGGATGTTCAGATGTCTAGATCTTTAGATGTTCAGATGCCTAGATCTTTGGATGTTCAGATGCCTAGATCTTTGGATGTTCAGATGTCTAGATCTTTAGGTGTTCAGATGTCTAGATCTTTAGGTGTTCAGATGCCTAGATCTTTGGGTGTTCAGATGTCTAGATCTTTAGGTGTTCAGATGCCTAGATCTTTGGATGTTCAGATGCCTAGATCTTTGGATGTTCAGATGTCTAGATCTTTAGGTGTTCAGATGTCTAGATCTTTGGATGTTCAGATGCCTAGATCTTTGGGTTCAGATGTCTAGATCTTTAGGTGTTCAGATGTCTAGATCTTTAGGTGTTCAGATGCCTAGATCTTAGGTGTTCAGATGCCTAGATCTTTAGGTGTTCAGATGCCTAGATCTTTAGGTGTTCAGATGTCTAGATCTTTAGGTGTTCAGATGCCTAGATCTTTGGATGTTCAGATGCCTAGATCTTTGGATGTTCAGATGCCTAGATCTTTGGTGTTCAGATGTCTAGATCTTTAGGTGTTCAGATGTCTAGATCTTTGGATGTTCAGATGCCTAGATCTTTGGATGTTCAGATGTCTAGATCTTTAGATGTTCAGATGCCTAGATCTTTGGATGTTCAGATGCCTAGATCTTTGGATGTTCAGATGCCTAGATCTTTGGTGTTCAGATGTCTAGATCTTTAGGTGTTCAGATGCCTAGATCTTTGGATGTTCAGATGCCTAGATCTTTGGATGTTCAGATGTCTAGATCTTTAGGTGTTCAGATGTCTAGATCTTTGGATGTTCAGATGCCTAGATCTTTGGATGTTCAGATGTCTAGATCTTTAGATGTTCAGATGCCTAGATCTTTGGATGTTCAGATGCCTAGATCTTTGGATGTTCAGATGCCTAGATCTTTGGTGTTCAGATGTCTAGATCTTTAGGTGTTCAGATGCCTAGATCTTTGGATGTTCAGATGCCTAGATCTTTGGATGTTCAGATGTCTAGATCTTTAGGTGTTCAGATGTCTAGATCTTTGGATGTTCAGATGCCTAGATCTTTGGGTGTTCAGATGTCTAGATCTTTAGGTGTTCAGATGTCTAGATCTTGGGTGTTCAGATGTCTAGATCTTTAGGTGTTCAGATGTCTAGATCTTTAGGTGTTCAGATGTCTAGATCTTTGGATGTTCAGATGCCTAGATCTTTAGGTGTTCAGATGTCTAGATCTTTAGGTGTTCAGATGCCTAGATCTTTGGGTGTTCAGATGTCTAGATCTTTAGGTGTTCAGATGTCTAGATCTTTGGGTGTTCAGATGTCTAGATCTTTAGGTGTTCAGATGTCTAGATCTTTAGGTGTTCAGATGTCTAGATCTTTGGATGTTCAGATGCCTAGATCTTTAGGTGTTCAGATGTCTAGATCTTTAGGTGTTCAGATGTCTAGATCTTTAGGTGTTCAGTTGTCTAGATCTTTGGGTGTTCAGATGTCTAGATCTTTAGGTGTTCAGATGCCTAGATCTTTAGGTGTTCAGATGCTAGATCTTTGGGTGTTCAGATGTCTAGATCTTTAGGTGTTCAGATGTCTAGATCTTTGGGTGTTCAGATGTCTAGATCTTTGGGTGTTCAGATGCTAGATCTTTGGTGTTCAGATGTCTAGATCTTTGGATGTTCAGATGCCTAGATCTTTGGATGTTCAGATGTCTAGATCTTTGGGTGTTCAGATGTCTAGATCTTTGGGTGTTCAGATGTCTAGATCTTTGGGTGTTCAGATGCTAGATCTTTAGGTGTTAGATGTCTAGATCTTTGGGTGTTCAGATGCCTAGATCTTTGGGTGTTCAGATGCTAGATCTTTGGATGTTCAGATGCCTAGATCTTTGGGTGTTCAGATGCCTAGATCTTTAGGTGTTCAGATGCCTAGATCTTTGGGTGTTTCAGATGCCTAGATCTTTGGGTGTTCAGATGTCTAGATCTTTAGGTGTTCAGATGCCTAGATCTTTGGATGTTCAGATGTCTCGATCTTTGGTGTTCAGATGCCTAGATCTTTAGGTGTTCAGATGCCTAGATCTTTAGGTGTTCAGATGCCTAGATCTTTGGATGTTCAGATGTCTCGATCTTTGGGTGTTCAGATGCCTAGATCTTTAGGTGTTCAGATGCCTAGATCTTTGGGTGTTCAGATGTCTAGATCTTTGGGTGTTCAGATGCCTAGATCTTTGGATGTTCAGATGCTAGATCTTTGGGTGTTCAGATGCCTAGATCTTTGGGTGTTCAGATGCCTAGATCTTTAGGTGTTCTACATCTTTGGTGTTCAGATGTCTAGATCTTTGGGTGTTCAGATGCCTAGATCTTTGGGTGTTCAGATGCCTAGATCTTTGGGTGTTCAGATGCCTAGATCTTTGGGTGTTCAGATGCCTAGATCTTTAGGTGTTCTACATCTTTGGGTGTTCAGATGTCTAGATCTTTGGTGTTCAGATGCCTAGATCTTTAGGTGTTCAGATGTCTAGATCTTTAGGTGTTCAGATGTCTAGATCTTTGGGTGTTCAGATGCCTAGATCTTTGGGTGTTCAGATGTCTAGATCTTTGGATGTTCAGTTGTCTAGATCTTTGGGTGTTCAGATGTCTAGATCTTTGGGTGTTCAGATGTCTAGATCTTTGGGTGTTCAGATGCCTAGATCTTTAGGTGTTAAGATGTCTAGATCTTTGGGTGTTCAGATGCCTAGATCTTTGGGTGTTCAGATGCCTAGATCTTTGGATGTTCAGATGCCTAGATCTTTGGGTGTTCAGATGCCTAGATCTTTAGGTGTTCAGATGCCTAGATCTTTGGGTGTTCAGATGCCTAGATCTTTGGTGTTCAGATGTCTAGATCTTTAGGTGTTCAGATGCCTAGATCTTTGGATGTTCAGATGTCTCGATCTTTGGGTGTTCAGATGCCTAGATCTTTAGGTGTTCAGATGCCTAGATCTTTAGGTGTTCAGATGCCTAGATCTTTGGATGTTCAGATGCCTAGATCTTTGGTGTTCAGATGCCTAGATCTTTGGTGTTCAGATGCCTAGATCTTTGGGTGTTCAGATGCCTAGATCTTTGGGTGTTCAGATGTCTAGATCTTTGGGTGTTCAGATGCCTAGATCTTTGGATGTTCAGATGCCTAGATCTTTGGGTGTTCAGATGCCTAGATCTTTGGGTGTTCAGATGCTAGATCTTTGGGTTTCAGATGCCTAGATCTTTAGGTGTTCTACATCTTTGGGTGTTCAGATGTCTAGATCTTTGGGTGTTCAGATGCCTAGATCTTTAGGTGTTCAGATGTCTAGATCTTTAGGTGTTCAGATGTCTAGATCTTTGGGTATTCAGATGTCTAGATCTTTGGATGTTCAGATGTCTAGATCTTTAGGTGTTCAGATGTCTAGATCTTTGGGTGTTCAGATGTCTAGATCTTTGGGTGTTCAGATGTCTAGATCTTTGGGTGTTCAGATGTCTAGATCTTTGGGTGTTCAGATGTCTAGATCTTTGGGTGTTCAGATGTCTAGATCTTTGGGTGTTCAGATGTCTAGATCTTTGGGTGTTCAGATGTCTAGATCTTTAGGTGTTCAGATGTCTAGATCTTTAGGTGTTCAGGTGTCTAGATCTTTGGTGTTCAGATGCCTAGATCTTTAGGTGTTCAGATGCCTAGATCTTTAGGTGTTCAGGTGTCTAGATCTTTGGGTGTTCAGATGTCTGGGTGGAAGGTTGTTGATCCCCAGCCTCCACAGTAAAGATATTGCTCCCGATGGCCAACAGTGTTTGAATGTGTCTCTTGGAGTCCGGTTTGTTGTGATGTCTGACTTTCTGGATCTCTTGATGTCTGGGTCTCTGGATATCTAGATGTGTGGACGTTTTGTTGTCTAAGTGTCTTGGTGTCTGAATGAATGTCTGTGTCTCTGGATGTGTTGGTGTCTCTGTGTTTCTGTGTCTCTGTGTCTCTGGAAGTTCAGATGTCTGGATGTGTTGGTGTCTGAGTCTCTGTGTCTCTGGGTCTCTAGGTGTCTGATTGTCTGGATGTGTAGATATCTGTGTGTGTCTCCTGCAGTTCTCCTGTGCTCCGGTGCTCTCTGTCACAGAGGATTCCTGTGTCTTCGCTGTGAGACTGAACTCTAATCTGACAAACGGCAAAGAGATGGAGGAGGAGACATTTAGCTGCGACACTGATCGTGCTAAGCATCCTTTCTCCTCTTCACACCAACGTCTCCTCCTATCATCTCTGACTTCTCTCACATTTAACTGTCACTTGTTCAGCCAGCCATGTGACTCTACCTTCCTCTGGCCTTTAAATGTTCCCTGAGCTCCTCCATCAAACCCAGATCTTTATACTGTCAGGCTTCTCATGGCTTCAGTTTAGATTTAAATCATCTTTAAAATCACGTTTTACTATACTACACACACTTTACATTCTCTCAAATGACTTGACATTGACTGCTATAATCAAAAGTATATTTTACATTATGAGACTACCATTATTAATCACTAATAGACATAGAAATGCCTTATTCTTGTTGAAGCTGCTTAAGATTTGGAGTTTATTTTATATATATATTTAGGAACATTGCACCATGTACACTGTTTGTATTTAGTAAGTACAATCATAAACTGTAAGTAACTAATGTAGTCAAATAAAACTAAAACAATTTAAAATATTTTAAAGTTCAATAAATAATATGTAAATGCGATATTTGAGTGATATGCTAACATACTTTTCAATGGGTAACTCAAAGTATATTATTCCATCGTTAAAGGTGAGCAAGGTCTCCATCCCATAGAGTGTATCCACAAAGAAACACAATATGTAGATTACTTTGTAAATGCAAATATGAATTTACTTCTGTTTTGTCTGTACATCTCTGCAGGAAAGCCCCGAGTGTATTTGTTTCTCTGACAGCGTTTCCTCTCAAGCTGTCAGACTGAGGATTAGTCTTATCTTAAAACGCAGGCATTAAACCTGTTTCTCTAATTGTGTTTCCGTCTGGAGGCTCAGCGAAATGACTCCCGTCTGCTGGCGGTGGCTTTAAATCTGCAGAGACTCGCAGTCTGGCTTCTTTTTGTTCTGTGGACTTTCCTGTCCTGCAGAGACGAACTGAGTCCCAGCCGGAGACATGTCCCCCCCGTGAGACGACAAATACACCGGGACTAACACAGGTCGTCAGTTTGAGCTCAGAGGAAGTCATTTCTGCCTCACGCATGATCATATGCAGAAACGCTGATAAGATAAGATAAGATAAGGACTTTATTAATACCGAACAAACACGGCATGGCCCAGAATAACACATTTAAAGAGTAGAAATAAACAATTCTGATATATAAACATCTCAAAACAGAAATAGAAATAAACCAGCAAAGTGTTCTCATTCCAATTACAGGGCCTCGAAGAGTCCTGGATTGTTATTTTACGTCACTACCTCCCGAGTCGGTGTCTGTAGACACACACTCACACACACACACACAACACACACACACACACACACACACACACACACTCACACTCACACTCACACTCACACTCACACTCACACTCACACACTCACACTCACACTCACACACACACACACACACTCACACACACACACACACACACACACTCACACTCACACTCTCACACACACACACACACACACTCACACACACTCACACACACACACACACACACACACCACACACTCTCACACACACACACACACCAACACTCACCACCCAACACACCCACACACACCACACCACACCACACACACACACACACACACACACACAACACACACACTCACACACACTCACACACACACACACACACACACACACACTCACACTCACACTCTCACACACACACACACACTCACACACACTCACACCACACACACACACACACTCACACACACACACACACACACACTCACACTCACACTCTCACACACACACACACACTCACACACACACACTCACACACACACACACACACACACACACACACTCACACACACACACACACACACACACACTCACACACACACACTCACACACACACACACACACACACACACACTCACACACACACACACACACACACCACACACACACACACACTCACACACCCAACACACACACACACACTCACACACTCACACACACACACACA
The DNA here is from genome assembly GCA_012861695.1 of Trematomus loennbergii. Classification (NCBI taxonomy): domain Eukaryota; kingdom Metazoa; phylum Chordata; class Actinopteri; order Perciformes; family Nototheniidae; genus Trematomus; species Trematomus loennbergii. The sequence continues at coordinate 45,212 of JAAOOA010001806.1, read as the reverse complement.
CACACACACACACACACACACCCCCAACACACACACACACACACACACACACCACACACACACACTCACACACACACTCACACACCCCAACACACACACACACACACACTCACACACACACTCACACACACACTCACACACCCAACACACACGCAAGAATACCCGAATATACTCACAAACGCACACACTCACACACACAACACACACACACACACACATCACACACACACACACACACACACACACACACACACACACACACACACACACACACACACACACACACACACACACACACACTCACACTCACACACACACACACACACACACACACACAACTCACACTCACACACACACACACACTCACACACACTCACACACACACACACACACACACACTCACACCACACACACACACTCACACACACACACACACACACTCACACACAACACACTAAACATACATGCTCCAAATGCACTCGTTGACAGGACAGTGACACGTGACACAAACACATGACTAATGAACAGGAACACTGCCCACTTGTTCTCTTGCAAGATTTTAGAGAGTGAGAAAAACATTCAGATGACGTGAAGATACGAAATCTATGAACTGTCTGACAAATAAAAAGTCGATTGAAGGGCCAATTTTACAAGTGTGCATGGAATGGGATATTCACTTGAATATAAATATAAAATGTACAGTGTATGAAACTGATTGAACCAGAACTAGATGTGATTCAGATACAGAAAGATAATGATTAATATGTCTTTCATTGCATTCACATTTCTAGCTTGGATTTAGACTCGTACCATTTATTTAAGATTCAAATACAGAACCCAGAAAATGTTTTTTTTGTCTGCCGGTTCGGGTGTGTTCAGGCGACTAACGGCCGCTTTGTCTGCTAACAGTCTGACAGAAGTGGGTCAGAAGAGATGCTACACGGAGGAGAAGGATTTATCGTTGATACACATGGCTGAGCAGAGAGATATGAAACAGGAGAAGCAGACACAACCTAAAACATTTAGTCTTAAATAAGACGGGACGGGATTGAAGGACGATCACAGCAATAAACGGTTTTTGGGACTTTCTCTAAACCAGTGTGGGAGAGAAAGTCCCTCTGAAGGAACACAGGGATTTTAGCATCTGCAGACCATTTACATGCACTAATACCTAGACTACAGGAGAGGGAACACCACAGAAGAAGAACAGGGGACTCTTTAAGGTGGCAACGCTGCAACTTTTAGAGATGTTCGTTGTAACGGAGGGTTTCAAATGAAAGTGCTCCTCACCGGGGAAATGTCATTTACACTTCCTGTGAGGAGGATCCTCAGAGACAGGAAACATTCCTCCTGAGGACGTCCTCAGGCTGCTGACTGGGTTTCAGGTCACAGATCAGAACTGAGAGGAGGTTTCTGATAATATGAGACTCTTTAAAGTAGAGAGTCCTGCTGGATGGTGTTTGCTGAGGGCGGGGAGAGGCTGCAGGTTTAGAGTTTTAAAACTGCGCCTGAAAAGTGAGATCTTAAAGTATGGGAGACACTACATACTGATATACACCTGAACATCAGCAGGAGAGGACTCTTTAAAGTAGAGGACAACATACTGATATACACCTGAACATCAGCAGATAGACTCTTTAAAGTAGAGACACTACATACTGATATACACCTGAACATCAGCAGGAGAGACTCTTTAAAGTAGAGACACTACATACTGATAAACACCTGAACATCATCAGGAGAGGACTCTTTAAAGTAGAGACACTACATACTGATATACACCTGAACATCAGCAGGAGAGGACTCTTTAAAGTAGAGACACTACATACTGATATACACCTGAACATCAGCAGGAGAGGACTCTTTAAAGTAGAGACACTACATACTGATAAACACCTGAACATCATCAGGAGAGGACTCTTTAAAGTAGAGACACTACATACTGATATACACCTGAACATCAGCAGGAGAGGACTCTTTAAAGTAGAGACACTACATACTGATATACACCTGAACATCAGCAGGAGGACTCTTTAAAGTAGAGACACTACATACTGATATACACCTGAACATCAGCAGGAGAGGACTCTTTAAAGTAGAGACACTACATACTGATATACACCTGAACATCAGCAGGAGAGGACTCTTTAAAGTAGAGACACTACATACTGATATACACCTGAACATCAGCAGGAGAGGACTCTTTAAAGTAGAGACACTACATACTGATATACACCTGAACATCAGCAGAAGAGGACTCTTTAAAGTAGAGACACTACATACTGATATACACCTGAACATCATCAGGAGAGGACTCTTTAAAGTAGAGACACTACATACTGATATACACCTGAACATCAGCAGGAGAGGACTCTTTAAAGTAGAGACACTACATACTGATATACACCTGAACATCAGCAGGAGAGGACTCTTTAAAGTAGAGACACTACATACTGATAAACACCTGAAATCATCAGGAGAGGACTCTTTAAAGTAGAGACACTACATACTGATATACACCTGAACATCAGCAGGAGAGGACTCTTTAAAGTAGAGACACTACATACTGATATACACCTGACATCAGCAGGAGAGACTCTTTAAAGTAGAGACACTACATACTGATATACACCTGAACATCAGCAGGAGAGGACTCTTTAAAGTAGAGACACTACATACTGATATACACCTGAACATCAGCAGGAGAGGACTCTTTAAAGTAGAGACACTACATACTGATATACACCTGAACATCAGCAGGAGAGGACTCTTTAAAGTAGAGACACTACATACTGATATACACCTGAACATCAGCAGGAGAGGACTCTTTAAAGTAGAGACACTACATACTGATATACACCTGAACATCAGCAGGAGAGGACTCTTTAAACTAGAGACACTACATACTGATATACACCTGAACATCAGCAGGAGAGGACTCTTTAAAGTAGAGACACTACATACTGATATACACCTGAACATCAGCAGGAGAGGACTCTTTAAAGTAGAGACACTACATACTGATAAACACCTGGACATCATCAGGAGAGGACTCTTTAAAGTAGAGACACTACATACTGATAACACCTGACATCAGCAGGAGAGGACTCTTTAAAGTAGAGACACTACATACTGATATACACCTGAACATCAGCAGGAGAGGACTCTTTAAAGTAGAGACACTACATACTGATATACACCTGAACATCAGCAGGAGAGGACTCTTTAAAGTAGAGACACTACATACTGATATACACCTGAACACATCAGGAGAGGACTCTTTAAAGTAGAGACACTACATACTGATATACACCTGAACATCATCAGGAGAGGACTCTTTAAAGTAGAGACACTACATACTGATATACACCTGGACATCAGCAGGAGAGGACTCTTTAAAGTAGAGACACTACATACTGATATACACCTGAACATCAGCAGGAGAGGACTCTTTAAAGTAGAGACTCCACATACTGATATACACCTGAACATCAGCAGGAGAGGACTCTTTAAAGTAGAGACTACATACTGATATACACCTGAACATCAGCAGGAGAGGACTCTTTAAAGTAGAGACACTACATACTGATATACACCTGAACATCAGCAGGAGAGGACTCTTTAAAGTAGAGACACTACATACTGATATACACCTGAACATCAGCAGGAGAGGACTCTTTAAAGTAGAGACACTACATACTGATAAACACCTGAACATCATCAGGAGAGGACTCTTTAAAGTAGAGACACTACATACTGATATACACCTGAACATCAGCAGGAGAGGACTCTTTAAAGTAGAGACACTACATACTGATATACACCTGAACATCAGCAGGAGAGGACTCTTTAAAGTAGAGACACTACATACTGATATACACCTGAACATCAGCAGGAGAGGACTCTTTAAAGTAGAGACACTACATACTGATATACACCTGAACATCATCAGGAGAGGACTCTTTAAAGTAGAGACACTACATACTGATATACACCTGAACATCAGCAGGAGAGGACTCTTTAAAGTAGAGACACTACATACTGATATACACCTGAACATCAGCAGGAGAGGACTCTTTAAAGTAGAGACACTACATACTGATATACACCTGGACATCAGCAGGAGAGGACTCTTTAAAGTAGAGACACTACATACTGATATACACCCTGACATCAGCAGGAGAGGACTCTTTAAAGTAGAGACTCCACATACTGATATACACTGAACATCAGCAGGAGAGGACTTTAAAGTAGAGACTACATACTGATATACACCTGAACATCAGCAGGAGAGGACTCTTTAAAGTAGAGACACTACATACTGATATACACCTGAACATCAGCAGGAGAGGACTCTTTAAAGTAGAGACACTACATACTGATATACACCTGAACATCAGCAGGAGAGGACTCTTTAAAGTAGAGACACTACATACTGATATACACCTGAACATCAGCAGGAGAGGACTCTTTAAAGTAGAGTCACTACATACTGATATACACCTGAACATCAGCAGGAGAGGACTCTTTAAAGTAGAGACACTACATACTGATATACACCTGAACATCAGCAGGAGAGGACTCTTTAAAGTAGAGACACTACATACTGATATACACCTGAACATCAGCAGGAGAGGACTCTTTAAAGTAGAGACACTACATACTGATATACACCTGAACATCAGCAGGAGAGGACTCTTAAAGTAGAGACACTACATACTGATATACACCTGAACATCAGCAGGAGAGGACTCTTTAAAGTAGAGACACTACATACTGATATACACCTGAACATCAGCAGGAGAGGACTCTTTAAAGTAGAGACACTACATACTGATATACACCTGAACATCAGCAGGAGAGGACTCTTTAAAGTAGAGACACTACATACTGATATACACCTGAACATCAGCAGGAGAGGACTCTTTAAAGTAGAGACACTACATACTGATATACACCTGAACATCAGCAGGAGAGGACTCTTTAAAGTAGAGACACTACATACTGATATACACCTGAACATCAGCAGGAGAGGACTCTTTAAGTAGAGACACTACATACTGATATACACCTGAACATCAGCAGGAGAGGACTCTTTAAAGTAGAGACACTACATACTGATATACACCTGAACATCAGCAGGAGAGGACTCTTTAAAGTAGAGACACTACATACTGATATACACCTGGACATCAGCAGGAGAGGACTCTTTAAAGTAGAGACACTACATACTGATATACACCTGAACATCAGCAGGAGAGACTCTTTAAAGTAGAGACTCCACATATTGATATACACCTGAACATCAGCAGGAGAGGACTCTTTAAAGTAAGAGACACTACATACTGATATACACCTGAACATCAGCAGGAGAGGACTCTTTAAAGTAGAGACACTACATACTGATATACACCTGAACATCAGCAGGAGAGGACTCTTTAAAGTAGAGACACTACATACTGATATACACCTGAACATCAGCAGGAGAGGACTCTTTAAAGTAGAGACACTACATACTGATATACACCTGAACATCAGCAGGAGAGGACTCTTTAAAGTAGAGACACTACATACTGATATACACCTGAACATCAGCAGGAGAGGACTCTTTAAAGTAGAGACACTACATACTGATATACACCTGAACATCAGCAGGAGAGGACTCTTTAAAGTAGAGACACTACATACTGATATACACCTGAACATCAGCAGGAGAGGACTCTTTAAAGTAGAGACACTACATACTGATATACACCTGAACATCAGCAGGAGAGGACTCTTTAAAGTAGAGACACTACATACTGATATACACCTGAACATCAGCAGGAGAGGACTCTTTAAAGTAGAGACACTACATACTGATATACACCTGAACATCAGCAGGAGAGGACTCTTTAAAGTAGAGACACTACATACTGATATACACCTGAACATCAGCAGGAGAGGACTCTTTAAAGTAGAGACACTACATACTGATATACACCTGGACATCAGCAGGAGAGGACTCTTTAAAGTAGAGACACTACATACTGATATACACCTGAACATCAGCAGGAGAGGACTCTTTAAGTAGAGACTCCACATATTGATATACACCTGAACATCAGCAGGAGAGGACTCTTTAAAGTAGAGACACTACATACTGATATACACCTGAACATCAGCAGGAGAGGACTCTTTAAAGTAGAGACACTACATACTGATATACACCTGAACATCAGCAGGAGAGGACTCTTTAAAGTAGAGACACTACATACTGATATACACCTGAACATCAGCAGGAGAGGACTCTTTAAAGTAGAGACCTACATACTGATATACACCTGAACATCAGCAGGAGAGGACTCTTTAAAGTAGAGACACTACATACTGATATACACCTGAACATCAGCAGGAGAGGACTCTTTAAAGTAGAGACACTACATACTGATATACACCTGAACATCAGAGGAGAGGACTCTTTAAAGTAGAGACACTACATACTGATATACACCTGAACATCAGCAGGAGAGGACTCTTTAAAGTAGAGACACTACATACTGATATACACCTGAACATCAGCAGGAGAGGACTCTTTAAAGTAGAGACACTACATACTGATATACACCTGAACATCAGCAGGAGAGGACTCTTTAAATAGAGACACTACATACTGATATACACCTGACATCAGCAGGAGAGGACTCTTTAAGTAGAGACACTACATACTGATATACACCTGGACATCAGCAGGAGAGGACTCTTTAAAGTAGAGACACTACATACTGATATACACCTGAACATCAGCAGGAGAGGACTCTTTAAAGTAGAGACTCCACATATTGATATACACCTGAACATCAGCAGGAGAGGACTCTTTAAAGTAGAGACACTACATACTGATATACACCTGAACATCAGCAGGAGAGGACTCTTTAAAGTAGAGACACTACATACTGATATACACCTGAACATCAGCAGGAGAGGACTCTTTAAAGTAGAGACACTACATACTGATATACACCTGAACATCACAGGAGAGGACTCTTTAAAGTAGAGACACTACATACTGATATACACCTGAACATCAGCAGGAGAGGACTCTTTAAAGTAGAGCACTACATACTGATATACACCTGAACATCAGCAGGAGAGGACTCTTTAAGTAGAGACACTACATACTGATATACACCTGAACATCAGCAGGAGAGGACTCTTTAAAGTAGAGACACTACATACTGATATACACCTGAACATCAGCAGGAGAGGACTCTTTAAAGTAGAGACACTACATACTGATATACACCTGAACATCAGCAGGAGAGGACTCTTTAAAGTAGAGACACTACATACTGATATACACCTGAACATCAGCAGGAGAGGACTCTTTAAAGTAGAGACACTACATACTGATATACACCTGAACATCAGCAGGAGAGGACTCTTTAAAGTAGAGACACTACATACTGATATACACCTGAACATCAGCAGGAGAGGACTCTTTAAAGTAGAGACACTACATACTGATATACACCTGAACATCAGCAGGAGAGGACTCTTTAAAGTAGAGACACTACATACTGATATACACCTGGACATCAGCAGAGAGGACTCTTTAAAGTAGAGACACTACATACTGATATACACCTGAACATCAGCAGGAGAGGACTCTTTAAAGTAGAGACTCCACATATTGATATACACCTGAACATCAGCAGGAGAGGACTCTTTAAAGTAGAGACACTACATACTGATATACACCTGAACATCAGCAGGAGAGGACTCTTTAAAGTAGAGACACTACATACTGATATACACCTGAACATCAGCAGAGAGGACTCTTTAAAGTAGAGACACTACATACTGATATACACCTGAACATCAGCAGGAGAGGACTCTTTAAGTAGAGACACTACATACTGATATACACCCTGAACATCAGCAGGAGAGGACTCTTTAAAGTAGACACTACATACTGATATACACCTGAACATCAGCAGGAGAGGACTCTTTAAAGTAGAGAACACTACATACTGATATACACCTGAACATCAGCAGGAGAGGACTCTTTAAAGTAGAGACACTACATACTGATATACACCTGAACATCAGCAGGAGAGGACTCTTTAAAGTAGAGACACTACATACTGATATACACCTGAACATCAGCAGGAGAGGACTCTTTAAAGTAGAGACACTACATACTGATATACACCTGAACATCAGCAGGAGAGGACTCTTTAAAGTAGACACTACATACTGATATACACCTGAACATCAGCAGGAGAGGACTCTTTAAAGTAGAGACACTACATACTGATATACACCTGACATCAGCAGGAGAGGACTCTTTAAAGTAGAGACACTACATACTGATATACCCTGGACATCAGCAGGAGAGGACTCTTTAAAGTAGAGACACTACATACTGATATACCCTGAACATCAGCAGGAGAGGACTCTTTAAAGTAGAGACTCCACTATTGATATACACCTGAACATCAGCAGGAGGACTCTTTAAAGTAGAGACACTACATACTGATATACACCTGAACATCAGCAGGAGAGGACTCTTAAGTAGAGACACTACATACTGATATACACCTGAACATCAGCAGGAGAGGACTCTTTAAAGTAGAGACACTACATACTGATATACACCTGAACATCAGCAGGAGAGGACTCTTTAAAGTAGAGACACTACATACTGATATACACCTGAACATCAGCAGGAGAGGACTCTTTAAAGTAGACACTACATACTGAATATCACCTGAACATCAGCAGGAGAGGACTCTTTAAAGTAGAGACACTACATACTGATATACACCTGAACATCAGCAGAGAGGACTCTTTAAAGTAGAGACACTACATACTGATATACACCTGAACATCAGCAGGAGAGGACTCTTTAAAGTAGAGACACTACATACTGATATACACCTGAACATCAGCAGGAGAGGACTCTTTAAAGTAGAGACACTACATACTGATATACACCTGAACATCAGCAGGAGAGGACTCTTTAAAGTAGAGACACTACATACTGATTACACCTGAACATCAGCAGGAGAGGACTCTTTAAAGTAGAGACACTACATACTGATATACACCTGGACATCAGCAGGAGAGACTCTTTAAAGTAGAGACACTACATACTGATATACACCTGAACATCAGCAGGAGAGGACTCTTTAAAGTAGAGACTCCACATATTGATATACACCTGAACATCAGCAGGAGAGGACTCTTTAAAGTAGAGACACTACATACTGATATACACCTGAACATCAGCAGGAGAGGACTCTTTAAAGTAGAGACACTACATACTGATATACACCTGAACATCAGCAGGAGAGGACTCTTTAAAGTAGAGACACTACATACTGATATACACCTGAACATCAGCAGGAGAGGACTCTTTAAAGTAGAGACACTACATACTGATATACACCTGAACATCAGCAGGAGAGGACTCTTTAAAGTAGAGACACTACATACTGATATACACCTGAACATCAGCAGGAGAGGACTCTTTAAAGTAGAGACACTACATACTGATATACACCTGACCATCAGCAGGAGAGGACTCTTTAAAGTAGAGACGTTCTCTTTGCCCTACAGAAATGCATCCACAAAGTCTCATGAATCTGAAAGCACTGCCACCTTTAACAGCAGATTTAAGATATCTTACAGTTAGAATAACTAAATAACAGTTAATTATTTTCTTACTCGTGCATGTTTCGCCGTCACAAAAGCGTCACTCTTTAGTGTCCCCTGGTCTCCCAGCTGTGTGCGTCACTCTTTAGTGTCCCCTGGTCTCCCAGCTGTGTGCGTCACTCTTTAGTGTCCCCTGGTCTCCCAGCTGTGTGCGTCACTCTTTAGTGTCCCCTGGTCTCCCAGCTGTGTGCGTCACTCTTTAGTGTCCCCTGGTCTCCCAGCTGTGTGCGTCACTCTTTAGTGTCCCCTGGTCTCCCAGCTGTGTGCGTCACTCTTTAGTGTCCCCTGGTCTCCCAGCTGTGTGCGTCACTCTTTAGTGTCCCCTGGTCTCCCAGCTGTGTGCGTCACTCTTTAGTGTCCCCTGGTCTCCCAGCTGTGTGCGTCACTCTTTAGTGTCCCCTGGTCTCCCAGCTGTGTGTGTCACTCTTTAGTGTCCCCTGGTCTCCCAGCTGTGTGCGTCACTCTTTAGTGTCCCCTGGTCTCCCAGCTGTGTGCGTCACTCTTTAGTGTCCC
>JAAOOA010001806.1:0-30000 GCA_012861695.1 Trematomus loennbergii | reverse complement strand
TGATGGACGGTTGATGGACGATGATGGATGATGATTTGATCGATGTATGGTTGATGGATGTTGAAGGACTATTGATGGATGATTGATGGACGATTGATGGATGGTCGATGGATGATTGATGATTGATCGATGTATGGTTGATGGATGGTTGATGGACGATTGATGGATGATTGATGATTGATCGATGGATGGTTGATGGATGATTGATGGACGATTGATGGATGATTGATGGACGGTTGATGGACGATTGATGGATGATTGATGGTTGATCGATGTATGGTTGATGGATGGTTGAAGGACTATTGATGGATGATTGATTGACGATTGATGGATGGTCGATGGATGATTGATGGTTGATCGATGTATGGTTGATTGATGGTTGATGGACGATTGATGGATGATTGATGGTTGATCGATGGATGGTTGATGGATGATTGATGGATGATTGATGGATGATTGATGGACGGTTGATGGACGATTGATGGATGATTGATGGACGGTTGATGGACGGTTGATGGACGATTGATGGATGATTGATGGATGATTGATGGATGATTGATGGACGGTTGATGGACGATTGATGGATGATTGATGGACGGTTGATGGACGATTGATGGATGATTGATGGACGTTGATGGACGATTGATGGATGATTGATGGTTGATCGATGTATGGTTGATGGATGGTTGAATGGGACTATTGATGGATGATTGATTGACAATTGATGGATGGTCGATGGATGATGATGGTTGATCGATGTATGGTTGATGGATGGTTGATGGACGATTGATGGATGATTGATGGTTGATGGATGGATGGTTGATGGATGATTGATGGACGATTGATGGATGGTTGATGGATGATGATGGACGATTGATGGACGATTGATGGACGGTTGATGGTGATCGATGGATGGTTGATGGATGATTGATGGACGATTGATGGATGATTGATGGACGGTTGATGGTTGATCGATGTATGGTTGATGGATGGTTGATGGACGATTGATGGATGATTGATGGTTGATCGATGGATGGTTGATGGATGATTGATGGACGATTGATGGACGATTGATGGTTGATCTCAGAACTTATTTAAATGTGATTTGATGAAAGTAAATCTTAGGGCAAAGAGTGAAACCCTTTAGCTGTGACACATTATAAAACACTTTACAGAATCCCCTGTTTTAACTCGCACCTATAATCATGCTGGTCCAAATGCATTTTCGTCAAAATAAAGTTATACTTTGAAATGTTGATGCTTCAAATTCAATAACACTTTGATAAATGCTGTGACTGTTTGAAACACTTTTCCACAAACCCCTAAAAGCACTTTATATTCATAAACACATCTGTTTACCACTAACTCAAAGTGTTTTATGACCCGTTTATTTATTGTGTTTATAAAGCCTATGAATCTATGGTTCATGCAGGGTAACAATATGTTTAGTTTGAGGTCAGTTTATTCCACGGAACAGATGCAGGACTCAGTTCAGCTGGGACTCTGAACAGGGTTGTTTTTTGATTATATATTTCAGTATTGAGCCGTCTGTGGATGTTTAATACCCCGAGACGAGCCTCAGCTGCTGTCCCTCGGTTTGTTTGCTGTGCAGGATTTAGTAAATAAATATGTATAGGTTTCCATTCTGCAAACATTTTGACCTAAAAAACTTCTGAGAAGGATTCAGACGTGGTCACAACAACAACTGAGGACACAATGAGAAGAATACCTGGGATTGTTTTGATGTCCATTAAAGCCTCCTTACAATACATCTATAATAAATCCCACTCTCAGGCCTCAATGTGACAAGACAATGGGTTTTAGGGGTTTTAATAAAATACAAGTAAAACCTTTCTTTTAAATGTAGTTTTTATCTTGTATAAAAACATAAACATGAAATCATTACATTTTACATTACATGTTACTTGTTAGACGCTTTTATCCAAAGCGACTTACATACTCAACACTGTGGACAATCCCCACAGGAGCAATTTGGGGTGAAGTGTCTCAGGGACACAACGACATGCTGACTGCAGTGGGGTTTGAACCTGTGCTCCCCTGATCCCAACACCAACGCACTATCCACTGCGTCACACGCCTCCGCAATCAAACAAACTCACGGATAATATTGTAATGACATGTATTATTATTATTATTATTATTATTATTAATACAATACATTACATAAACGTAAGAAATTAAAGTAAGTATATACAATTAAAAGGTTGAATTAAATTCTGAACAGTTGATTGTAATTATGTAGAAGAAAATGTATAGAATTAAAATGTCAAATTAAAATGTAATTCAATACAAATATTTATACTGAAGGAATAAAATGCCAGCAAGAATATTTATACAAATATTGAAAAGCTAAAGATAAAATAAACACTGAAAATTGAATGAATTGTACAAAAAAATAATTAAAGTAAAATTCGAAATACAAAGATAAAATTAAATATAGTTAAAATATCTTAATAGAAACACAAAGTTACATGTATAGGTATTGAGAGACTACATTAAGAGCAGGATCAGTGCTGTACATCATGACCTGCTCTCACTGCAACACCTTGGACAATCATGTGTTAAAAACCCGTTCACTGAAACTGTTTAATGTGCATTTATAAAATACATGCTTGGTTCAATCGAACAGGAAATGAAACCTTGGTAATTAATCTGGTGATTGTTTGAGATCCTCTCTGTGTTTCTGCTGGTATCACTCCTGAGTGAGGCGTCACTTCGTCCTGTTTCTCTGTGATCTGCTCATTAGCACATATTCTCTCTCTGAGTGAAACAGCTGCTTCTATTAGGCAGCAATCAGCCGTACATCAGAGATAAGAGGTCACAAATCAGCATACTGACGCAGATTCCAAACACTCATTATTCTGAGTACGTTACATTGTATAAGCAATACATGCTGGTTGGTTAAATGGTTGGTTGGTTGGTTGGTTGGTTGTCCTTGTCTGTCTTATTAGGATCACCATTAGCACTAGCATGATCATTGGCTATTCTTGTTAGCCAATGTTAGTTGGTCGGTCGGTTGTGGTTAAATGTTTGATTGGTTAAATATTTGGTTGGTTGGTTTAATTGTTGGTTGGTTAATGTTTGGTAGGTCGGTTGGATGGTTAGTTGAATAAATGGTTGGTTGGTTGGTTGGTTGGTTGGTTGGTTGGATGGTTGGATGGATGGATGGATGGTTGGTTGGATAAATGTTTGGTCGTTGGTGGTTGGTTGGTTGGTTGGTTGGTGGATGGATGGATGGTTGGTTGGTTGGTTGGATGGATGGATGGTTGGTTGGTTGGTGGTTGGTTGGTTGGTTGGTTGGTTGGTTGGTTGTTGGAGGGATGGATGGATGGATGGATGGTTGGTTGGATAAATGTTTGGTCGGTTGGTTGGTTGGTTGGTGGTGGTTGGTTGGATGGATGGATGGTTGGTTGGTTGGTTGGTTAGTTGTTGGATGGTTGGTGGTTGGTGGTTGGTTGGTTGGTTGGTTGGTTGGTTGGATGGATGGATGGTTGGTTGGTTGTTGGTTGGTTGGTTGGATGGTTTGGTTGGTTGGTTGGTTGGTTGGTTGGTTGGTTGGTTGGTTGGATGGATGGATGGATGGATGGTTGGTTGGATAAATGTTTGGTCGGGGTTGGTTGGTTGGTGGTTAGATGGATAGTTAAATAGTCGGTTGGGTTGGATGGTTGAATAGGTAAATGGTTGGTTGGTTGTTTAGTTAAATAGTCGGTTGGTTGGTTGTTTAGTTAAATAGTCGGTTGGTTGGTTGTTGGTTGGTTAGATGGATAGTGAAATGGTTGGTTGGTTGGTTCAGAAAAAGTGAACAATAAGTGAGCTTTATTAAATAAAAACAAACCAGGAAGACTGTTGAGGGCAGACAGGGGGAATCCAGAATAAAGACAAAACCAGGAGCTGTTATTAACGAAACAATCTTTGTAACAGTTTATTTAAATATGAATTCATTCACATGTACTTGGTGATGTAGTAAAATATCTAGTTATACAAGATCTGGATTCAAAGCTAAACTGAACGTAAACGGGAGGCGTGAAGAAGTGGGTTTTGCAAACTATGTGATCTTTAAGGGGTTCATTTTGTTTGCTGGAGCCACATCAAGAGAGTGTGCAGATCATGTTGTGGTGCAAATAAAAGTAAAAATAAACTGTGGGTAAAATACATCTCGTCCTACATTTGAATAAAGGATGTGCCTCAAAACACTTTTTGAGGAGCAGCGATAGCTTCGTCTCCCTTTAGTTTCCGTCTGTTTCCTGAAGACTGGAGATGGATGAGGTCTGAAGAGTCTGAGAGGCTGGAGAGGGAATGAGGTCTGAAGAGTCTGAGAGGCTGGAGAGGGAATGAGGTCTGAAGAGTCTGAGAGGCTGGAGAGGGAATGAGGTCTGAAGAGTCTGAGAGGCTTGAGAGGGAATGAGGTCTGAAGAGTCTGAGAGACTGGAGAGGAATGAGGTCTGAAGAGTCTGAGAGGCTGGAGAGGGAATGAGGTCTGAAGAGTCTGAGAGGCTTGAGAGGGAATGAGGTCTGAAGAGTCTGAGAGGCTTGAGAGGGAATGAGGTCTGAAGAGTCTGAGAGGCTTGAGAGGGAATGAGGTCTGAAGAGTCTGAGAGACTGGAGAGGGAATGAGGTCTGAAGAGTCTGAGAGACTGGAGAGGGAATGAGGTCTGAAGAGTCTGAGAGACTGGAGAGGGAATGAGGTCTGAAGAGTCTGAGAGACTGGAGGGAATGAGGTCTGAAGAGTCTGAGAGGCTGGAGAGGGAATGAGGTCTGAAGAGTCTGAGAGGCTGGAGAGGGAATGAGGTCTGAAGAGTCTGAGAGGCTTGAGAGGGAATGAGGTCTGAAGAGTCTGAGAGGCTTGAGAGGGAATGAGGTCTGAAGAGTCTGAGAGACTGGAGAGGGAATGAGGTCTGAAGAGTCTGAGAGGACTGGAGAGGGATGAGGTCTGAAGAGTCTGAGAGGCTGGAGAGGGAATGAGGTCTGAAGAGTCTGAGAGGCTGGGAGGGAATGAGGTCTGAAGAGTCTGAGAGGCTTGAGAGGAATGAGGTCTGAAGAGCTGAGAGGCTGGAGAGGGAATGAGGTCTGAAGAGTCTGAGAGGCTGGAGAGGGAATGAGGTCTGAAGAGTCTGAGAGACTGGAGAGCGAAACAGAAAGATCTGAAAAGTAATTTTGAAGTGAAATAGGGACCAAAGTAGAGAAGCTAGTCCTGATGTGATCGGTTCACTTTTTAAAGTGCCAGTCAACATCCATGCAGCTACACTCTGATACACCTGAACATCAGCAGGAGAGGACTCTTTAAAGGGAGACACTATATACTGATATACACCTGAACTCAGCAGGAGAGGACTCTTTAAAGTAGAGACACTACATACTGATATACACCTGAACATCAGCAGGAGAGGACTCTTTAAAGTAGAGACACTACATACTGATATACACCTGAACATCAGCAGAGAGGACTCTTTAAAGTAGAGACACTACATACTGATATACACCTGAACATCAGTGGGAGAGGACTCTTTAAAGTAGAGACACTACATACTGATATACACCTGAACATCAGTAGGAGAGGACTCTTTAAAGTAGAGCGACTACATACTGATATACACCTGAACATCAGCAGGAGAGGACTCTTTAAAGTAGAGAGATACATACTGATATACACCTGAACATCAGCAGGAGAGGACTCTTTAAAGTAGAGACACTACATACTGATATACACCTGAACATCAGCAGGAGAGGACTCTTTAAAGTAGAGACACTACATTCTGATATACACCTGAACATCAGCAGGAGAGGACTCTTTAAAGTAGAGAGACTACATACTGATATACACCTGAACATCAGCAGGAGAGGACTCTTTAAAGTAGAGACACTACATACTGATAAACACCTGAACATCAGCAGGAGAGGACTCTTTAAAGTAGAGACACTACATACTGATATACACCTGAACATCAGCAGGAGAGGACTCTTTAAAGTAGAGACCACTACATACTGATATACACCTGAACATCAGCAGGAGAGGACTCTTAAAGTAGAGACACTACATACTGATAAACACCTGAACATCAGCAGGAGAGGACTCTTTAAAGTAGAGACACTACATACTGATATACACTGAACATCAGCAGGAGAGGACTCTTTAAAGTAGAGACACTACATACTGAGATACACCTGAACATCAGCAGGAGAGGACTCTTTAAAGTAGAGACATTATATACTGATATACACCTGAACATCAGCAGGAGAGGACTCTTTAAAGTAGAGACACTACTTACTGATATACACCTGAACATCAGCAGGAGAGGACTCTTTAAAGTAGAGACACTACATACTGATATACACCTGAACATCAGCAGGAGAGAACTCTTTAAAGTAGAAACACTACATACTGATATACACCTGAACATCAGCAGGAGAGGACTCTTTAAAGTAGAGACACTACATACTGATATACACCTGAACATCAGCAGGAGAGGACTCTTTAAAGTAGAGACACTACATACTGATATACACCTGAACATCAGCAGGAGAGGACTCTTTAAAGTAGAGACACTACATACTGATATACACCTGAACATCAGCAGGAGAGGACTCTTTAAAGTAGAGACACTACATACTGATATACACCTGAACATCAGCAGGAGAGGACTCTTTAAAGTAGAGACACTACATACTGATATACACCTGAACATCAGCAGGAGAGGACTCTTTAAAGTAGAGACACTACATACTGATATACACCTGCACATCAGCAGAAGAGGACTCTTTAAAGTAGAGACACTACATACTGATATACACCTGAACATCAGCAGGAGAGGACTCTTTAAAGTACAGGATAATGGATATCTTCCTTGAGCAATTAGGATTTTTTGTTTGTTTTGTTGTTAATTTAAGACACAAATCACTGCTATTTTCATAAATAGGAGAGAAAAAAAAAAGTTTCCCAGATTCTTTATTTCTTCTTTGCCGATTACGGCCCGTCCACACGGCGGCGTGCGTTGAAGCTTCAACGCTTCTGCCCATTCACTTTGAATGGGGTGACGTCACGCTTTGCCGAACTGCATTGTGGGAGCGTCGCTTTGCTTTGCTCGCATGCTCGCTTCAAAAGTTGAGCAATGTTCAATGTGTGTGGGGGCCTCCCCCTTCGATTCTATTGGCTCTAACGGTCAGAAAGAGGTGTCAACCATCAAAATCGAGCAAGGGGGGCCAGAGATATGAA
The DNA here is from genome assembly GCA_012861695.1 of Trematomus loennbergii. Taxonomy (NCBI): domain Eukaryota; kingdom Metazoa; phylum Chordata; class Actinopteri; order Perciformes; family Nototheniidae; genus Trematomus; species Trematomus loennbergii. Next base: position 22,769 of record JAAOOA010001806.1, on the reverse strand, counting down.
AAAAAAACATTTTCACCCAAATCACCTCAGAGTTGGGTGTTTTTGCTAAACCTCTCTAAAAAGGTCAAATGTCACTTGTTTTGCATCAATCTTGATACAGGGTACTTATTATATGTTGTACTTTGGATTCCTAAAGCTTTAGTCTACTAACCCATCATCCAAGGGTAGTTTTCACTCTAAGTAAAAAAGAATCTTTGGACGGACACTATAATTTACAGTTTTTTACTATGTAAAATCTGAATTTTCTTTAAAATAAAAACATCTATATTGATTCTGACACTTCTACATCCAACTCGCAGATGTAACCTTGCTTTGATAAAAGAAATTATTCATGTAACCCTTTTAGAAGTTAAGTTGTAGTCATTTGTTTTGGGCCTGAAACATGAAAAACAGGCTTGGTGCTTAACGGGTTAAAAACAAAGACGTGCCTCTCCTCTCTGAGTTTAGAGAAGACGGATGAAGTGTCTGACAGCACATCACTCATGTCACTGTGAGCTGAAACAGTGCTGAGTGAAGCAAGAAAACAGAGAGGAGCCATTTCGTTTCCCTGACTGGGGAATTAAATCTGCTTTCAACAACAGAAAAGTGGAGTCTAGTCCAACAGAAAGTTTGAGGAGAGAGTGTTGCTCATGTTCTGTGATGGTCCCTGAATGCAGCATCTCCCTGGTCCAATGGGATTTCTCCATGTGGTTTTGTAATGATACTTATAATCTCCATATACGCATTAACACCACTTTATGATTTATGAAGTAAAAAGCTAACGTTGGTCTATAGAGGAAACTACAGCACGGTCACATGACTTCACGTCACCACCGCTAAGCTAAAGGTGGCTAACGTTAGGCTATAAAGGAACTACAGCACGGTCACATGACTTCACGTCACCACCGCTAAGCTAAAGGCGGCTAACGTTAGGCTATAAAGGAACTACAGCACGGTCACATGACTTCACGTCACCACCGCTAAGCTAAAGGCGGCTAACGTTAGGCTATAAAGGAACTACAGCACGGTCACATGACTTCACGTCACCACCGCTAAGCTAAAGGCGGCTAACGTTAGGCTATAAAGGAACTACAGCACGGTCACATGACTTCACGTCACCACCGCTAAGCTAAAGGCGGCTAACGTTAGGCTATAAAGGAACTACAGCACGGTCACATGACTTCAAGTCACCACCGCTAAGCTAAAGGTGGCTAATGTTGGGCTATAAAGGAACTACAGCACGGTCACATGACTTCACGTCACCACCGCTAAGCTAAAGGTGGCTAATGTTGGGCTATAGAGGAACTACAGCACGGTCACATGACTTCAAGTCACCACCGCTAAGCTAAAGGTGGCTAATGTTGGGCTATAGAGGAACTACAGCACGGTCACATGACTTCAAGTCACCACCGCTAAGCTAAAGGTGGCTAATGTTGGGCTATAGAGGAACTACAGCACGGTCATATGACTTTACATGACCACCGCTAAGCTAAAGGTGGCTAATGTTGGGCTATAGAGGAACTACAGCACGGTCACATGACTTCAAGTCACCACCGCTAAGCTAAAGGTGGCTAATGTTGGGCTATAGAGGAACTACAGCACGGTCACATGACTTCAAGTCACCACCGCTAAGCTAAAGGCGGCTAACGTTAGGCTATAAAGGAGCTACAGCACGGTCACATGACTTCACGTCACCACCGCTAAGCTAAAGGTGGCTAATGTTGGGCTATAAAGGAACTACAGCGCGGTCACATGACTTCACGTCACCACCGCTAAGCTAAAGGCGGCTAACGTTAGGATAAAGGAACTACAGCACGGTCACATGACTTCACGTCACCACCGCTAAGCTAAAGGCGGCTAATGTTGGGCTCTAAAGGAACTACAGCACGGTCACAGGACTTCACGTCACCACCGCTAATCTAAAGGCGGCTAACGTTAGGCTATAAAGGAGCTACAGCACGGTCACATGACTTCACGTCACCACCGCTAAGCTAAAGGTGGCTAATATTGGGCTATAAAGGAACTACAGCACGGTCACATGACTTCACGTCACCACCGCTAAGCTAAAGGAGGCTAATGTTGGGCTATAAAGGAACTACAGCACGGTCACATGACTTCACGTCACCACCGCTAAGCTAAAGGAGGCTAATGTTGGGCTATAAAGGAACTACAGTACGGTCACATGACTTCACGTCACCACCGCTAAGCTAAAGGCGGCTAACGTTAGGCTATAAAGGAACTACGGCACGGTCACATGACTTCACGTCACCACCACTAAGCTAAAGGTGGCTAATGTTGGGCTATAAAGGAACTACAGCACGGTCACATGACTTCACGTCACCACCGCTAAGCTAAAGGCGGCTAACGTTAGGCTATAAAGGAGCTACAGCACGGTCACATGACTTCACGTCACCACCGCTAAGCTAAAGGTGGCTAATGTTGGGCTATAAAGAACTACAGTACGGTCACATGACTTCACGTCACCACCGCTAAGCTAAAGGCGGCTAACGTTAGGCTATAAAGGAACTACAGCACGGTCACATGACTTCACGTCACCACCGCTAAGCTAAAGGCCGCGCTAACGTTAGGCTATAAAGGAGCTACAGCACGGTCACGTGACTTCACGTCACCACCGCTAAGCTAAAGGCCGCTAACGTTAGGCTATAAAGGAGCTACAGCACGGTCACGTGACTTCACGTCACCACCGCTAAGCTAAAGGTGGCTAATGTTTGGCTATAAAGGAACTACAGCACGGTCACATGACTTCACGTCTCCACGCTAAGCTAAAGGCGGCTAATGTTGGGCTATAAAGGAACTACAGCACGGTCACATGACTTCACGTCACCACCGCTAAGCTAAAGGTGGCTAAGTTGGGCTATAAGGAAGTACACAGCACGGTCACATGACTTCACGTCACCACCGCTAAGCTAAAGGTGGCTAATGTTTACACTAATCTCTGTAGCATGGTGTTTACGAGCATAAATGTATGTATTGTTTCATAATATAATTGTACAGACACAATGGGAAGAGATTGCATGATAAACAGATAACCAGATGAAGAGATACGGGAGCATGAGAGTAAACGACATTGGGGAAAGTGCAGCGACACTCAGGAGTTAATGGTGCGGATCAAACCGTCCCAGCTGTCCTTCTCATGCACACATGAACATAATAAACTCTATATTTGCTCCTTCCTGCCCGCCACAAAACACCATCACATGATCCCAATCACAAACATGCGAGCCTTCCCTCTCCTGTAACACCAACAATGCTCCCTGATTTACTTTGAAGGGCTTAATGGTTGGGAAGCATATTGAGTTTATTTAATTCAAAGAAATCCTTATTCGTCCCACAGTGGGGACATTAGCATTTATACACAAAGGGGGAAGTGATTGCAGATGAAAGCAAAACACATTCATAGAGTAGAAAAACTAATGAGTACACATCCAAAGAAGCGTGCATTACCAAAGAGTAACAGCATTGTTGACCTGGGAATACGAATAGATTCCTTAGAAGGTTTTTAGTAATGTAAAGAGACTGTTAGTGATGTTAGACGGCTGTTAGTTCCGTTATAAGACTGTTAAGCTTACTGTTAGCAATGTGAAATGCGATGTCAGAAGGTTTTTAGTGAAGTTAGATGACAGTTAGTGATTTATAAAGCTGTTAGCGGTGTTATAGGGCTTTGAGCGATGTTAGAAGGTGTTTAGTAATATAAAGAAGACTGTTATGGCGCGTTTCCACTACACGGCCCCGCTCGGTATGGCTAGGCCTCGTTAGGACTGGCTCACTTATATGGCGCATTTCCATTACAGTTTAGGAACTGGGGCAGTATCTATAGTAACGCAGTGTAGGCGGAGCCGTGACGTCATCTTCAATGAGAACCCCAGAAAAACAACACAGCCGTTAGCTGTTAGCACTCAGAGCTCACAGCTCCTCATATCTGTTCAGAAACTAGACAGAAGTGAAACAAGTACAAACCACAGACTGCCTGTGTCATGGAGAATACAGTCGCTGCTTTATTTATGTCTGTAGGCCGTTGTTGTGAGTGTGGACGGTCGGAGCATATACTGCGTTAGCTTAGCCAATCTCCATTCAGAAAACACGCATTTTAAAAGGTGTTTCGCCTGCCGTCTGTCTGCAGACATGGTTTTTACTAACCGGTATCAGTATGTTGTTACTTCATCATTTTGAAACGTGTATTACAATTAAATCACAGTCAAATATGTCCATCTTGTTGTAGTTGTAGCCCCCTTGCCAGCGATGCTCTCTCTAGTTTAGCATACTCAGCCGACTCAGCCTCGTTGTCTCTGGCCCTAGACCCACCATTTTATGAGGCCAGAAAAACTGTCAATTAGGACCCGCCGGCCGGTACTAGGCCAAGTGGAAACCGCTGACGTCACAGCCCTCTTAAAACGGCTCCGCGCTGTAGTGGAAACGCACCATTAGTGATGGTAGATGACTATGGTAGCCAACTGTTAGCTATGTAAGACGTTTTTTAGCAATGTAAGGGGGATCTTAGAAATGAAATAGGACTCTTAACGATGTTAGACGTCTGTAAGCAATCTTTGAAGACTGTTGGCTATGTAAGTTAAGACGTTAGCTTACATTAGCAATGTTAGCCGACTTTTTATGATGTCATACAATTGAGAGCAATGTCAGAAGTCTTTAGTGAAGTTTGACGACTGTTATTGGTTTTGAAAGACTGTGAGCGATGTTATAAGATAAGATACGATAAAATAAGGTAAGAGGTACTTTATTGATCCCAATTTGGGAAATGTTTGCTTTGCAGCAGCATAAAAAGACAAGGCATTGCATATAAGTAAATATTAAAGAGTACTATCTCAAAATAGAATGAAGCAGCATTAAAAATAGAAAATATACAGTAGACCGTGAAGATAAAACATCTATAAACTCTGACACTATTGAAGGGCTTTAGATGTTATGAGACTGTCAGTCCAATGTTTGTAATGTTAGAGGTCTGTTAGCTATGATAACTGAATCTTACACATGTTATTCCTCACATACACAATGATTGGCTGAATTGTAACCGGAACAGCATTAAGAAATAGAAACAGATCAACTTAATTGAACTAAAACATACTGATGGTAAACAGTGAGAGTCAGTGAGGCCTTTGAGTCATATCCACATGTCCATCCAGCAGCCAGAGATGTTAAAGTACACATCCTTTACTCAAGTAGCAGTACAGATACTCGTGTTTAAAAATACTCTGGTCAAAGTAGAAGTACTGACTAAACTTCTTTACTCAAGTGAAAGTAAAGAGGGCTTTGAAATGTACTTAAAGGGACCTATCATGCAAAATGCACTTTTTTTTTTCTATCAGAAACAATGCCCGACTGTTTTGGACGTATATGTAACCCGCTCTATCGAAATCAGTCGGATGTCGCAACGGCTCATTTCAAAATAAACGTGGATTTGCGGAAAAAACTATTTTTTCGGGGTTCGGGTGTTTTGTTTGATTTTAAATAAACAAAGTCTTGGCTTTCAGAATATGAAACTTTATTTCCAAAATCACACGATAAATACATTTGTGAAGCTTGTAAAGGGAAGAAGACAGGCACCTCTCAATCGCAATCTGCTGTTCCGTAGCGCAGCTCCCCCTCCCTCCGGCTGAAATTATGAATGTAAGGCATAAAGTAATCATAGATAACACGGCAGGGTCCGTTACAGTTTGTTTTCATCTGATTTCAAATAAACACAAGTCTTGGCTTCAGAATATTAAACTTGTTTCGGCAAATTTAGATGATAAATACAGCTTTGAAGCTTGTAACGGCATAATTACAAGCGGAGAACGGAGTAATTTAACGTCACAGCAAGCATAACAACAGCCGGTGTTTCTCGTGAGTGTTTTCCCCGGGAAACGAACACAATATACACAAACGCAAAAATACACAACACCACACACGTATCACACACACTCGCGAGCTTCCCCCAGACCAGTAATCCAAACGGAATATTTTCCCTCCGGACTATTTGATCATTTGCTCCGCTAATAATCAATCAGATCGATGGATTCCAGAGAAGAGGAAAAATGATGACTCTGTAACAGTCATTATATAATGTGGACATATTTTGCTTAATATTTGGAGTACAACAAAAATCTTGATATCATTAGAAAGCTAGGAATCTCCTCTTTCCAACAGTGTATACAACTCAAAATGTGTCTTCGGGTCAATGCGACTGATTTCGATAGAGCAGGTCACATATGGTGGGTGTTTACATTAGCATGGCTAACACTCAGAGCTAACCTGTACTGGAGAGCATGTGTGTGAAGAAGCAGGAAATAAAAAGGAACTCACCTTGTGGTATAACCGGCAAGAGAGAAAGCCTTTGAGCTCCATACTGTTTCAGAGACAATCCTTGATAATCCATGATATGGCGTTTCATCACCGCAGTATCTGCCGGTAGAATCTCCCGCATGAGCAGGCATAAGCTCCGCCCCTCTTTGTATCACTCTTTTTTTTTTTAAAGCTTTATACCAAAAATCAGCACTTTGAAACAGGAAGTGAAATAGAGGGATATGAGGCATGGCTAGAATGGGTGATCTGTTTGGTATTTTGAGAAAACACTCATAGACATGTTTTTTATATATTTGTAATATATCTGGACCTATGCTATTGCCTAACATAGCCTGATAGGTGACCTTTAAGTAAAAAGTACCCATAACTAGCAGCTGTTTTAAAGAGTACCTGACCTCCTTTATATTAATAGAACAATAATGTCATTGTTAGCTAATGAATGTTTCATGCTGAACAACGGCAACATGACAACGTTTTCATTGGTCCCTCTTCTTTAGAGAAGACCAGGAAATGATGGATACACGGATCGTGTTCAAATCAATAGGCACGCAATGACTCTAAATAATAATGATCACGCCACCAAAACACATTCAAACTAAAGGAACCAGCCTGTTTGGGAAATGTGAGAAGTAAAGTACAGGTATTTGGGTTCAACATGTAAGAAGTAGAAAGTACAGGTATTTGGGTTCAACATGTAAGAAGTAGAAAGTACAGGTATTTGGGTTCAACATGTAAGAAGTAGAAAGTACAGGTATTTGGGTTCAACATGTAGAAGTAGAAAGTACAGGTATTTGGGTTCAACATGTAAGAAGTAGAAAGTACAGGTATTTGTGTTCAACATGTAAGAAGTAGAAAGTACAGGTATTTGGTTCAACATGTAAGAAGTAGAAAGTACAGGTATTTGAGTTCAACATGTAGAAGTAGAAAGTACAGGTATTTGGTTCAACATGTAAGAAGTAGAAAGTACAGGTATTTGAGTTCAACATGTAAGAAGTAGAAAGTACAGGTATTTGGGTTCAACATGTAAGAAGTAGAAAGTACAGGTATTTGTTCAACATGTAAGAAGTAGAAAGTACAGGTATTTGGTTCAACATGTAAGAAGTAGAAAGTACAGGTATTTGGGTTCAACATGTGAGAAGTAGAAAGTACAGGTATTTGGGTTCAACATGTAGAAGTAGAAAGTACAGGTATTTGGGTTCAACATGTGAGAAGTAGAAAGTACAGGTATTTGGGTTCAACATGTAAGAAGTAGAAAGTACAGGTATTTGTGTTCAACATGTAGAAGTAGAAAGTACAGGTATTTGTTCAACATGTAGAAGTAGAAAGTACAGGTATTTGTGTTCAACATGTAAGAAGTAGAAAGTACAGGTATTGTGTTCAACATGTAAGAAGTAGAAAGTACAGGTATTTGTGTTCAACATGTAAGAAGTAGAAAGTACAGGTATTTGTGTTCAAGTAAGAAGTAGAAAGTACAGGTATTTGTGTTCAACATGTAAGAAGTAGAAAGTACAGGTATTTGTGTTCAACATGTAAGAAGTAGAAAGTACAGGTATTTGTGTTCAACATGTAAGAAGTAGAAAGTACAGGTATTTGGTTCAACATGTAAGAAGTAGAAAGTACAGGTATTTGTTCAACATGTAAGAAGTAGAAAGTACAGGTATTTGGTTCAACATGTAAGAAGTAGAAAGTACAGGTATTTGGTTCAACATGTAAGAAGTAGAAAGTACAGGTATTTGGTTCAACATGTAGAAGTAGAAAGTACAGGTATTTGGTTCAACATGTAAGAAGTAGAAAGTACAGGTATTTGTGTTCAACATGTAAGAAGTAGAAAGTACAGGTATTTGTGTTCAACATGTAAGAAGTAGAAAGTACAGGTATTTGTGTTCAACATGTAAGAAGTAGAAAGTACAGGTATTTGTGTTCAACATGTAAGAAGTAGAAAGTACAGGTATTTGTGTTCAACATGTAAGAAGTAGAAAGTACAGGTATTTGGTTCAAATGTAAGAAGTAGAAAGTACAGGTATTTGTGTTCAACATGTAAGAAGTAGAAAGTACAGGTATTTGGTTCAACATGTAAGAAGTAGAAAGTACAGGTATTTGTGTTCAACATGTAAGAAGTAGAAAGTACAGGTATTTGTGTTCAACATGTAAGAAGTAGAAAGTACAGGTATTTGGGTTCAAATGTAAGAAGTAGAAAGTACAGGTATTGTGTTCAACATGTAAGAAGTAGAAAGTACAGGTATTTGGGTTCAACATGTAAGAAGTAGAAAGTACAGGTATTTGTGTTCAACATGTAAGAAGTAGAAAGTACAGGTATTTGTGTTCAACATGTAAGAAGTAGAAAGTACAGGTATTTGGTTCAACATGTAAGAAGTAGAAAGTACAGGTATTTGTGTTCAACATGTAAGAAGTAGAAAGTACAGGTATTTGGGTTCAACATGTAAGAAGTAGAAAGTACAGGTATTGTGTTCAACATGTAAGAAGTAGAAAGTACAGGTATTTGGGTTCAACATGTGAAGTAGAAAGTACAGGTATTTGTGTTCAACATGTGAAGTAGAAAGTACAGGTATTTGTGTTCAACATGTAAGAAGTAGAAAGTACAGGTATTGTGTTCAACATGTAAGAAGTAGAAAGTACAGGTATTTGAGTTCAACATGTAAGAAGTAGAAAGTACAGGTATTTGTGTTCAACATGTAAGAAGTAGAAAGTACAGGTATTTGTGTTCAACATGTAAGAAGTAGAAAGTACAGGTATTTGGTTCAACATGTAAGAAGTAGAAAGTACAGGTATTTGTGTTCAACATGTAAGAAGTAGAAAGTACAGGTATTGTGTTCAACATGTAAGAAGTAGAAAGTACAGGTATTTGTGTTCAACATGTAAGAAGTAGAAGTACAAAGGGTAAAAAGTCGTCAGAAAAATAAGTAGTGGAGTAAAGTACTGATACCAGAAAAATGTACTTGAGTACAGTAACTAAGAATATGTACTCCACTACTCCCCAGCTCTGACAGCAGGTAATCAAAGGCTGGTGTCTTCCCTCTTCTTCCACAGCAGATATCCTGTTATTGATCTCTACATGTTTGCACACTGCACTACACTTCTGAACATGAATGCGTGTTTCTTGCAGAGATCTGATGGTGTGTTCTCTTCTGGTTCCCCCCCTGCAGCACCAGCGCTGACGTGTTGGAGATTTAATGAGATCGTTTTCACCCACACTCCTGCTTTTTATGAGCGTCTCACTTTTACACTTGCGCTCACGGAAAGACAGAAAGATATCAGCGTCATTAATCTGAGCAAAGGACATTTTCATCTCCTTTTTAAATTACACTTCTGTCAGTTTTATTATATCCTAAGAAATGGGGGAAAGTATACTGTAGTTAACTTTTTGAAGTACTTACAGATATTTCCATTATTTGTTTCTTTCTACTTTACCATATCTCTTAGGGAAACACAACATAAGTCCACGTGACATTTATTGACAGCTTCAGGAACTAGTTTCTCTTTGAATTAAGATTATATGCACAAAATGTCCCGTCTTTTTTTTACTTATAGTCGTTGAAAGAAAATGTGTTTTTGAGGCCTTTTGCAATATTTCACACGTCTGTGAGTTTGATAGTTTTCAGGTTGTATTTCTGTGGCAGAGAAAGAGGATGCATTAATGTCAGGAAAGAACATTTTCATCTACTTTTAAAACACAATTCTGTCATTTCTATTCCATCCTGAACTAGCTTTTCAAAGTACTAATTTAAGTACTAATTTATTGTATTTCCAATTTCTGTTTCTTCCTTCTTTCTACTGTTACTCGTTTGAGGGGAATACACTAACATGAGATTGCATGAGATATATTTGTGGGTGTTTTTTGTACTTTTTGCCTCTGACATTAAGTGTTTATTTGAGTCTTTGACATCACATTTGAAACAGATGGTTGAGTGAACAGAAACACCTTTTTTCATTTGTGTGACAAACAGGAAATGAGTTTTGTTTGAGATAAAGTGGAGTCGGTATGCATGAGGAGGTGCAGCAGTCTTCTGGCTTTTAGCTGACGGATGCTATCAGCTGCAGCTAATTAACATTTATGCTGCGAGTTCCACAAACTACAAACTGAAACGCTCGACTGTCGTCTCTGTGCTGTGTGAGCCGCTGTGTGAGCCGCTGTGTGTAACATCAGCATTCAAGTGAAGCACACAGAAAGACTCATTTCTGTTGATCGACACTTTATTTAGTTTGATGATTTATACAGCGTTATACTTCTACTTCATCACATGTTGCCTCGTTAAGGTTAAGGTTTCCAAAACAAGAATCGTTTGAAATATGGGGTGAAAAAAGTCACAATTCCGCGACAATAGTCTTAATCTTCAGAATAATTTCAAAAGTCTGAGAAAAATGTGATCGAAATGTGATAAAAACGTTCAACCTGAAAAAGTCAAATCTGAGAAAGTTCAAAAATCGGTCAGGAATCTGAGAAAAGTAAAAAGTCTGAGAAAAAAGTCAAACATCTGAATGAGTCAACATCTGACAAATAGTCAACAATCTGAAATTCAAAATTCTGGGACAAAAGTCAAATTTCTGAAAACATTAAAAAAAATCGAGAATAGTCAAATTTGAAGAAATCCTGAAAAAAAAACATTCTGAAAAAAGTTTCTAAAAAAAAAAAAAAACGACATATTGAGAAAATTGTTGAAATAAATTCAAAATTGTGAGAGAAAAGTCAAAATTCTGAAACAAATTAATAAATAACAATTCTGTGCGCTTCAAAAGTGCAACTCAGCACAAATATCAATATTTTTATAAAATAAAACTAGAGGCCTTGATGATGTCATACTTTATAAAGCCTTCTTCATCAATTGTTTTCTAACCCAACAATAAACAGATACTTTTGAACCTGAATTTCCCAGTTGTCACGTTGACTCGTACAGAAGCGCTGTTAATGATGTATCACTTGCATATAGACCCTTATGGCACTACTTTATTCTATTTGATTGTATTTAATTGCACTATTTGATCTGTGTTATTGTGTTGCTCTGTTGGAGGAGCCTGGGACCTCAGATGTTCATCGACATAACTACACTTTGTACAAATGAGAATAAAAGCCTTGAATCCTTGAAGACTTCAATCTGCATTTCCCTGTAAATACTGAGTCTGTGATATCCGTGTTTTCTCAGGTCAGGAGCGGATCAGCATCGACTCGAAGTACGAGCAGGAGGGGAAGGTGCAGTTTGTGATCGACGCCGTGTACGCCATGGCTCACGCTCTGCACAACATGCAGAGGGACTTCTGTCCGGAGAACTCTGGCATCTGCGCCGACATGGACCTGGCCGGAGGGAAGAAGCTGCTGAAGTACATCCGCAGCGTCAGCTTCAACGGTGAGTGGACGGAGTAACGTTCATCTTAGTTTAATACTCAATGAGCGAAAAGGCTTCACAACAGAACACATCTGGATCTACCGGACGCCAAGATACCAAAAAGATACACAAAAGAATATTATGCAGATGTAGAGAGAGACCACAGAGTCATGTTTGGCTGTGTGACAACACATCTGAATATCCCTGACGCTGGAGATAAATCATGAATGAATACCTATGGTGATAATTCAATGTAATCATTTTTTATAGTCTGGTACCTGAAAAAGGTCAAATGGCACTGATGGAACCAGATGTACCCAAATGTGCCGAAAGCTTATTCCGCCTGGAACTTCTTTTTGCTAAACCTCTCTAAAAAGGTCAAATTTAACTTGTTTTGCCTCAATCTTGATACAGGGTACTTATTATATGTTATAGTTTGGATTCCTAAAGCTTGTAGTCTACCATCCATCATTCAAGGGTGGTTTTCACTATAAGTAATGGGTTTTTTGTAGGCGGAGGTAAGAATTTAACTTTTTTTACTATGTTCCATCTGTATTTACTCTGACTGAGAAAATCTATATTGATTCTGACACTTCTACATCCAACTCACAGATGTAACCTTGCTTTGATAAAAGAAATTATTCATTAACCCTTTTAGAAGTGAAGTTATAGTCATTTGTTTGGGCATAGCATTTTCGAGCCTGAAACCTGAAAAACAGGCTCGGGCTTAACAGGATAACAATTATAAAAACATTCTACATCAAAGTAAGTATTGTGATAAAAGCATGTGACTGAAGTGATGCTAATGTGGATGGAAACTAGGAGGTGGACGCTAGTTGAAGAGGAAGACTGTATTAAGTATTTGAACCGACCATCAGAGCTCTTCATCGTGCCTCATATGGAGTCGTTTAAAAATATCATAGACTGTCTGAGAGTCCCAACACGCTGGCTGTGTGGCTGAAAAAACTCCACCTGGTTTTAAATAGCACTTTGAGGTTTGAGAGAAATATATAAAAGCTGCCCCATCCTCAAACGAGTTTATATCGATGGTCTGAATAGAAACATATCGTTCAACAAATATTGATCTTCCTGTGATTTGGATATGCTCTATAGCCCATTGATTCAGTGTCTCTGTGCAGCTGGTTCATCTTTCTACAAAGATCAAGGATGCTTAACACGTATCGTCCCATTGTCACGGTGGGGTGAGGAAGGCAGTTAGGACCAAGTGCAGAACAAGGTACTTTGCAGAAAAATGCTTTATTGTCAGGCAAAAGCAAAGGCCACAAACTTCTCTTCCTCAACTTGGCATTCAACTTCAAGGATCTCACAACAACTGGAAGACAAGCAGAACTTCAATGCCAGAAGGACACGAATCACAAAGCAGGACACGGTGGGGAGGAAGGGAAAGCACAGGAGCGCCAGGTGAACACAATCAGAGGTAGGGCTGTGCGATTATGGCAAAAATCCTAATCACGATTATTTTGGTCAATAATTGATATCACGATTATTAAAAACGATTATCCATTTACTTTGAAAACATCTATTTATTGAAACAAAAATGTGAACAGTATGTTTTTAACAGTTGATTACCCTGAACTTTAAGTTTAATTCAACTGAAAAACCAAAAAAAAAAAAAAAAATAATAATAATTTTATAAAAATAATAATCGTTTTATTTCGATTACGTTGTTTTCGTAATCGTTGCAAGCCAAAATCGTAATCGAGATTAAAATACGATTAATTGCACAGCCCTAATCAGGGTTGCGTGGAATAGTCCAAAGATCAGCTCCTATCGTCTTTTCCTATCCACTATTCCTTTCCTCTGTGTGAAACGTCACGGGGTCAAGGGACAGTGGATAGGAGAATTCAAAGGAAGGTCCAGTGCTTCCTAATCTAAAGGATAAAGGACGTTTCAAACCTCCTTTCCTATCATCTAGAGCAGTGATTCTCAAATGGGGGTACGCGGACCCCTAGGGGTACGTTGGGGTACTGCAGGGGGTACGTGAGATAACACAATTAAAAAAGGTTAATAAAAGAAATACCATGCATCATTACAAAAATAATTATAGTACAATAAGTTAAATAGAAAACACAGTTTATATAAAATATTCCTAGAACCACCAAGGGTTCAAGATCCATTCTTAACTGGTTCTTCTCTGTTTGTACAATGCATGAAGGAGTTAATAAATCACACACTGATGGAACATCACTATATTGTAATTATTGATATAGGCTTTTTCAATCAAAAATGTTCGGGGTTGGTCAGGGGGTACTTGGCTGAGAAAATGTTTCAAAGGGGGTACATTACTGAAAGAAGTTTGAGAAGCACTGCTTAGAGAATGAGCTCTCACTGAGGAACTTCCGGGTCGTTTCACTCCGTTAGGAAGGTTCCTAAGAGAAACTGACAATTCGACCGCAACCTGGTAATCAAACAGGAAACTCCACAAACCAGTAAGTAGCAGACGTAACATGGGGGGTGAACACCTTTGGAAAACAAAGACAGATCTTCACAGGACAGAAGAAAACAGGGGAAAGGAATCCGGATCAGAACACCAGTTACGCTTAAAGCCACAGGCCGATGTGAAACTGAAGCGTGTGCTGCCCTGACACACTGCAGCGTGTTCAAAGCATGATTCATCGTCTCCATGGCTAACCTTGTGAAATGGAGAACAAAGGGAGTATTAAAGGAGAGCTTCATTACGTGGAGACTGTAGGAACGCAGTGTGTGTGAGCAGGTGTTGTAAAGTGGTGTGATGTACGGCGACGCTCTTAAAGGACCGTCATTAACACTTTTATGGCTCTCATCGCCGGCGCTCATTCAGTCCGACGCGCTGCCAGGTGGGGACTCTTTTTTTTTTCTCCGCTTTCCAAACTCTACCGTTTCACGACTCTGTTTGGGAACATAAACGCCTCAAACGTCCGATAACGAGAGAGAGGGAAGGGGCGTCTTTACGAGCGAGGGGTCGGCCAATCAGACGCTCCGTTCTGCAGCCGAGATGCAAATGAAGTGTCGAGTTATTAGAGGAGCATCGTGGTGTTATTGTCTTTACTCTGTGTGTGTGTGTGTGTGTGTGTGTGTTGTGTGTGTGTGTGTGTGTGTGTGTGTGTGTGTGTGTGTGGTGTGTGTGTGTGTGTGTGTGTGTGTGTGTGTCTCTGTGTGTGTGTGTGTGTCTCTGTGTGTGTGTGTGTGTGTGTGTCTCTGTGTGTGTGTGTGTGTGTGTGTGTGTGTGTGTGTGTGTGTGTGTGTGTGTGTTGTGTGAGTGTGTGTGTGTGTGTATGTGTGTGTGTGTGTGTGTGTGTGTGTCTCTGTGTGTGTGTGTGTGTGTGTGTGTGTGTGTGTGTTGTGTGTGTGTGTGTGTGTGTGTGTGTGTGTGTGTGTGTGTGTGTCTCTGTGTGTGTGTGTGTGTGTGTGGTGTGTCTCTGTGTGTGTGTGTGTGTCTCTGTGTGTGTGTGTGTGTGTGTGTCTCTGTGTGTTGTGTGTGTGTGTGTGTGTGTGTGTGTGTGAGTGTGTGTGTGTGTGTGTGTGTGTGTGTGTGTGTGTCTCTGTGGTGTGTGTGTGTGTGTGTGTGTGTGTGTGTGGTGTGTGTGTGTGTGTGTGTGTGTGTGTGTGTGTGTGTGTCTCTGTGTGTGTGTGTTGTGTGTGGTGTGTGTCTGTGTGTGTGTGTGTCTGTCTGTGTCTGTGTGTGTGTGTGTGTGTGTGTGTCTGTCTGTGTCTGTGTGTGTGTGTGTGTGTGTGTGTGTGTGTGTGTGTGTGTGTGTGTGTGTGTGTGTGTGTGTGTGTGTGTGTGTGGTGTGTGTGTGTGTGTGTGTGTGTGTGAGAACAATGACATGCAGAGAGAGAAAGTCCCAAAGGCACATTCTGAGATAAACGTGGATTCATGTCAAAAGCTTTGTGTCATTTTGGGTTTTGATTGATTTTAAACAAACAAATTCTACTAATATGAACTTAAGAAAAGCAGAATAAGTCCCTTGAAGATACTCGCAGCCCTTATGAAACGTTCACCAAAGACCTTTCAGGGGCTTTCACAAAGGAGGTGTTGCAGGAGGATGCTTTCTATCGACCCTCCTCCTCACAACATGTCAAAATAACATGACTTTTCAATCCTGTCTCATCATTTAAACCCTAACCTTACAAGAACTCCTGATGTGCAGAACTGATGTGCTTCTTGATGACACACAGACACACACCTGTGGTCTCATCTCACATGTATGTCTAACCTGCTTCTGATCCACGGTGCAGCTGCAGATTCTGACTGATGAGGCTTTTGAGTTGAATTCTGTGGAGTTGTTAAGCAACATTTTAACTCAAAATTGAAATCAATTCTGAATGATGCACCTGTATAAAGTGTGATGTTACATCAAAAAATAACATGTCAGACCCTCACCTTTTGCACGTATAACATATGCACACTTTCTGCCGTTGAACCTTTGTAATTATTCCTACTTTAATTTGCATAGTTTGAACCCGTGAGTGTGTCTCCAGAGAGAGGCTGTTATCAGGCGATTAGCAGCGTGTCAGCTGAACCGCTCACTCACCGCTTATTAGAGCTTCATAATTAGAAACTCCCTGTGGAGGGAACTCAGGGAGTTTAGCCTCTGCAGACCATTTACATGCACTAACACCTATAGCACACACGACAGGAGAGGGAGCACCACAGGGAGAGGAATAGGCTCTAAGTGGCTCCATGAAGAGAGAAAGAGATTCATATCCAGCACATTTCTCTGTGCATGAGCCAGGTATCGACCAGGAACGAGATGTATTTCTATCAGAGGAGCTCTGTAGCCTGTGGTAACTATTAACCCCAGTATTGATCTGCAGCACTTGTCTGGTCATGGCAGGAATTAATAATTGAGCTACTCGACAGCAGAGAAAACACTCTTGTTTCAAACAGAGCATATCTGATCTCTTTTCTCTGAAATCCGTTCCTGGAAAGTCGTGATCCTCCTCTGACTGTCACACAGAAACCGCCTGATGCACATTCCCCATGGAAGTGGGTATTTTTGTTCGGTCAGAATGCGAAATGCTTGGTAACAAAAAAGTCTAAATTCTGAAACAAAAAATATTCGTTTTATAGAATATGCCAAAATGCCAAAAGTCTGAGAAATTGTAAAGTCTGTTTTTGGGGGGAAAATCAACATTTTGGGAAAAAAGTCGAAATGTTAAAAAAAAATCTTAATTGTGATAAAAAAAGTCAAACAATAGTCAAAATTCTCAGAAAGATTCAAAATCTTGAGAAAAATATAAAGTCTGAACAAAAGTCATAATTGTGATAAAACGATAACATAGAAAAAAAAGTCGAAATCTGCAGAAAATCAAAAAGTCTCAGAAATAAGTCAGGAATCTGAGAAAAGTCAACATTTGGAAAAAGACTCAATCCTGAGAAAAAGAAGTCTGAGAACAGGGCCGGTTCTAGACAATCTGATGCCCTAGGCGTCATTTCTTTGAAGCATTTTTAAAGTAAAATGCTTCAATCTGGTGCACTTTGAGCACACAATTACTAGAGACCTGATCTAGGGGAACTCTAAAACACCCAAATGAAAAGATCGGTTTACATTTTAACAATCAAATAAGTATGTGAACATAACCAATAACCCATAATCAATAACCCATAGCCAATAACAAATACATGTAACTTAGGCCTATCTTAGAACAGTTACAATTGTGAGAAAAAGTCTCAATCCTGAGATAAATGTAAAAAATCTGGTAAAAATGTAAATATTCTTCTTTCTTCTTATAAATGTGAGACTAACGTCAAAATTCAGAAAAATATTTGGAATAACGTAAAAATTCTTAAAAAATTTCAAATCTGAATTTTGACATTTTGAGAAAAAAGTTAAGATCTGAAAAAAAAATCCAAATCCTGATAACAAATGCAACATAGCGCCGTAAAACGTTTTCCTCGTACGACATAAATGATGTTAGCGTAGGTCTGAAGAGTCAGAAACACGATTTAGAGTCGATGAAAATGTAACATGAAACCTTAACCAGTTATTAAATGTTTATTTTTCACTATAAATGCTTTGAATGAGAACCGGTTGCTGTCGTTGGGGCATTTGCCGTTTTATACCGGTGAATTTTACCATTGAATTTGACGCCACAGTCTTACTGTGACTTCTTTCAACGATTGATGTGACTGCACATAGTCCCTTGATCCACTTAGCAACGGTCTGTTCTCCTTAGCAACAGTGTGTTAGCGAGATTTAACAACCACTGAAATGTCCAAATCGACCAATCAGAATCGAGTTTTCGACCAAGCCGTGTCATAAAACCAGATGGTGTATAGCTTCTTACCCATCAACAATTTCACATCAATTTACACCATTATTATTTATTCATCCATGTTTTTCCCTTTCTTATTTAGTACTATTATTTGAATATTTTACATTGTTATTTTGTATTGATTTAATTTATAATCTGTGTCAAAATGTAGTTTAATTTCTGCTTACGCATCTTTTCTTTTGGACTAATGAACCGTACGTACCCAAGAAAAAATACAATAATCAAACTAATAAATGAATAATCACAATGATAAAGTAAACAGAAAGGTTTTTTATTATACCAAGTACATACTGTAAGTACATTTGACAAATATAACCTTTCATTTGATGTCTCCCTCCGATAAGATCCCTAAAGTGTTCCTGATTTCACTCTGACGTTAAATAGAGGAAGCAACTTCTTTTCTTCTTTTCAAACTATAGTCAGAGAGACTTTTTCAAAGGTTCTCTGAAATAATCTTGACAGCGCACGAGGGACAATAAAATGCTTAAAAGCGTTCTTTCCTGACTTCACAATGTCACATTTAAACCGACGCTACCTCCACCTGTATAAACCGTTTCCACACATCATTTGCTTCCACTTCAGATCAAAACATGAGCTTCACCTCACCTTTACTCTGTGTGCACTCGTACATACAGACCATCATCTTCATCATCATCAGCTGCGAATGGTCAGGTCAGAACAGAACACCATTTGTTGGATTTCAATTAGTTTGAGACTCCAAGTTCTCCTGAAGTGTGTATTGATATTTACCAGAACAGAGGTGGTAGAAGTACTCAGATATTGTACTTGAGTAAAAGTAGAAGTACTCAGATCTTGTACTTGAGTAAAAGTAGAAGTACTCAGATCTTGTACTTGAGTAAAAGTAGAAGTACTCAGATCTTGTACTTGAGTAAAAGTAGAAGTACTCAGATCTTGTACTTGAGTAAAAGTAGAAGTACTCAGATCTTGTACTTGAGTAAAAGTAGAAGTACTCAGATCTTGTACTTGAGTAAAAGTAGAAGTACTCAGATCTTGTACTTGAGTAAAAGTAGAAGTACTCAGATCTTGTACTTGAGTAAAAGTAGAAGTACTCAGATCTTGTACTTGAGTAAAAGTAGAAGTACTCAGATCTTGTACTTGAGTAAAAGTAGAAGTACTCAGATCTTGTACTTGAGTAAAAGTAGAAGTACTCAGATCTTGTACTTGAGTAAAAGTAGAAGTACTCAGATCTTGTACTTGAGTAAAAGTAGAAGTACTCAGATCTTGTACTTGAGTAAAAGTAGAAGTACTCAGATCTTGTACTTGAGTAAAAGTAGAAGTACTCAGATCTTGTACTTGAGTAAAAAGAAGTACTCAGATCTTGTACTTGAGTAAAAGTAGAAGTACTCAGATCTTGTACTTGAGTAAAAGTAGAAGTACTCAGATCTTGTACTTGAGTAAAAGTAGAAGTACTCAGATCTTGTACTTGAGTAAAAGTAGAAGTACTCAGATCTTGTACTTGAGTAAAAGTAGAAGTACTCAGATCTTGTACTTGAGTAAAAGTAGAAGTACTCAGATCTTGTACTTGAGTAAAAGTAGAAGTACTCAGATCTTGTACTTGAGTAAAAGTAGAAGTACTCAGATCTTGTACTTGAGTAAAAGTAGAAGTACTCAGATCTTGTACTTGAGTAAAAGTAGAAGTACTCAGATCTTGTACTTGAGTAAAAGTAGAAGTACTCAGATCTTGTACTTGAGTAAAAGTAGAAGTACTCAGATCTTGTACTTGAGTAAAAGTAGAAGTACTCAGGTCTTGTACTTGAGTAAAGTAGAAGTACCAGAGTGTAGGAATACTCTGTTACAGTAAAAGTCCTGCATTCAAAATGTTCCTCAAGTGAAAGTAGAAAAGTATTCTCATCAAAATATAGTGAAAGTACGAGTAAAAGTAGTCATTGTGCAGATTGGTCCATTTCAGAATAATATATATGATATGTTTTATAATGATTGATCATGAAAGTGTTCTCAAAGCTGGTAAAGGACAGCTAGTGTTAATGACTTTGTACAGATGTAGCACTCTAGAAAGGACTCCACCCAGCGGATTCCAGTGGCTGGGAGATTAAAGACCTCCCACTATTTCCTGAGAGGGCGTTGCCAAATTTCCCCATTTGTTCAATTACAGGATTGAACCATGAGATGGCGCTTCATTCACAAATACAGAACAGTAGACCTTAGTCTGTTTGCAGTGTGGCAGCTCTGCAGGTGTGTTTGCTGAAGAGCATCTCATCACTTCTTTGTTATGGTTTCCACAGGCTAGCTACTATAACGAAAAAACCTCAATATTTTAGATCAAATAAAGTATATATAATCTTATTATCTTAATTGTAATTCAATAATATAGTATTCTTTATATATTAAATCATAACAAGTAAATGTTTACACTTCTTTATTTGTTATGCTCATACTTTTACCTTCACAATAGTTTGCATTAATGTGCAGTATATATTGTTGTAATATTGTTGTGGTGTACACAGTACCAGAGGTGTGGACTCGAGTCACATGACTTGGACTCGAGTCACATGACTTGGACTCGAGTCACATGACTTGGACTCGAGTCAGACTCGAGTCACCAATTTGATGACTTTGGACTCGACTTGACAAAATCACAAAACACTTGCGACTCGACTTGGACTTGAACACCAATGACTCGGGACTTGACTTGGACTTGAGCCTTCTGACTTGAGGTGACTTGATACTTTAATTCAGGGGTCTCCAACACGCCGATCGCGAGCTGCCGCGAGAAGAGCAGACTCCCGTCGGGAGAGCAGAATCTTCAGCCGCTCCTGCTCTTGCTGTGAATCCATGCAGAAAGGGGCGGGACTTTATTTAGCTGGGCCACCATGCGGCCAATCATATGTGAGGACACACTAGGATCATACCATTATGTGAAAGAAGGGTGGGGGGCAGACGCTCCAAAGACAGCAGGTGTAGTGGTACAGGCCAGCTACAGAGAGTGACGGGGAGACGGAGAGCCGGATTGAAATGCAAGCGCGTCGGAAAAAGTCAGAAATGAGCGAGGGCCATAAATGTAAGTATGCTGTCAGATAAAGCCACGGCATCCCAATTCCCGTATACTTTCCGCCTTATTCTGAAGAAAGAAGTGAAATGTGCCAACGTGACGGCCGTCTTGGTGTGTGGTGCGAGACGGGAGATGGAGTTCATTGAGCGGTTTCACACAAAAAAAGCAGTTTTACGACACATTTTTATTTTTTTGACTTGCAAAATTATCTTTTAAATTGACAAACTCATATGTGTAATTCGTGGCTCAATTCAAACGGGATCAAAAGATAATCTTTCTCTCTCCATTGACTTCAATGCATAACTTTTCCAAATAAGGTCCCATAGAGCTCCCCCGGAAAGGGAGGGACTTCGCCACTCTATTGCTTTCAACCCACCAGCTTTTATGGAGAAAATAAGTTATATAATAATTAACCAGAGGCATGGTCAATGTTTGTTTTTGTTTAAAAATGTTTGCAGTCGCGAAAGGTCTAAGCCAATCAGACATGGACAAAAACAAAGGATCAGTCTATGTGTCGAGGGGGAGAACTAGACACCTTCATTAAAAATAAACCTCTTTTTAGTGAATTACATTACATTACATATTACATGTTAGACGCTTTTATCCAAAGCGACTTCCATACTCAATACTGTGGACAATCCCCACAGGAGCACTTTGGGGTGAAGTGTCTCAGGGACACAACGACATGCTGACTGCAGTGGGGTTTGAACCTGTGACCCCCCTGATCCCAACACCTACGGACAACCCACTGCACCACACGCCTCCC
Organism: Trematomus loennbergii; assembly: GCA_012861695.1. NCBI lineage: Eukaryota > Metazoa > Chordata > Actinopteri > Perciformes > Nototheniidae > Trematomus > Trematomus loennbergii. The sequence goes on along the minus strand of JAAOOA010001806.1, from coordinate 1,057 downwards.
TAATTACTGAGTTTGGGCACGTTAATAACGTTTTGATGAAGTTGAATACAGTATATTCATATTTGTTAGTGCTTTCATGTCAATTCAGTGAACATTTATGAAACATTAAATGATCGTGAGGATGATGATTACAAATCGCTTGTTTGAGCGGGCTGGATTTCCTGATGAAAAAACAAACCGATGGTTTTGTACTTACGCCAACGTGGATTAAACAACATTATTTTGTTAAATAAAAACATGGTGTTTTGTAAATGATTACATGTCTCTTATTTAGCACAGAATATGATCCTATCCGTGACATATGGATCTGACAAATATCCGCTATATCAGATACCTGTAGATCGATCAGTGTGGAAGCTTTTTAGTCACTGCTCCCCCTGGTGGATCCATGATGCATTGCAGCTGGTTTCATTATAACTAAATGTATTTATCAAGGGGGCGTATCAAGTCATGCAGGGGGGGGTTTTCCTTTCACAAGGGCCCGCCCCGTGCAGATCACGGACCCACATGGGTAGGCGTCTGAAATGATGTGCTCCATCTGTATTCTGCAGGGTAGCTTGTGAATTGTAATTGATACGGTTTTTACTCAGTCCTTAACACACCACCACGAGGTACCGATAAACTCCCTTCTTTCTATACTACCCCATTCATCAATTTTACATCATTTATCTTTTCTTGTTAGTTTATCCCTTTAGACTTTAGTCACAGACCTTATGAACACACTTCTGAAACCTTGGGATTCAATACCCGTAAAGTACTGCTGCCATATGTCAGATCAATCGATCCTGGCGACCTCCAATATGACTTACTATAATTATGCAACAGAGTTGACCAGGTGCGACTTACCCGTTGTTATCTCTGGGAGACAGCAGTGTTCAGTCAGGGATGGACACCTCATCCAAGGGACAGGACACTGGAATCAATCTGGACTCAGGACTCACGCTATGTGGGGACGGGTTACTAATCAGAGGGCTACATGGACTTTAGTTTCCTTTCAGTGTGAACAGGTAGTTTTATTTAAAGTTTCACAAGTTATAACACCACACATTAATAATAA